>BSBK01008093.1:600000-912500 GCA_027943335.1 Chamaecyparis obtusa | reverse complement strand
GAATTGATATGACCTATGTTATGTTGTGACAAGATTCTTGTTACATTTATGATGTTTTTTATGGGTAGATAACCTAGGTACAACTATGTGAGTGGTTCAATGTGGGGGGTCAAGGCCCTAAAGTGGCTAGCCAAGATAACCCACGGTGAGTTGTCTTAACAAAGTGACAACCTTAAATAAATTAAATAAAAAAGGGGCGAATACCACATTAAAAATATTAATAGATGCCTTTCACATGCCACTAGTCTTTTATAGGCTAGAGATAAGAGGGGAGAATGTGCCTTGTGAGATGGTGATACAGGAGCATCTCGGTCCTTAGCAATCCTGTGTCACCAAAAACAATTTGGAGTTTGTCTGTGTTGCTTGGGTTCCTGCTTTGACCGAGTTGGTTGGTAGTTGGTCAGTTTCCTTTGGTTACTGACAGTCATCAATTATCTCTTCGGTGGTTGGTTGTTTCTTTGGTGCTCGACATTGCTTGTCTGCTGCTCGGTTATCTTTCTCACCGATGGGTTTAGTTTTAGTTTCTGTTGTGGCCGACTTGCGCATTTATATTAGATCATGGATTTAATGTTGATATCAATCATTGGGAGGCATGTGGTTCTAGATCTAACCATTTCTTCTATTGATTATGGATCTAAAGGCCGACTCAGTTTGATAGCTCCTTGTATAAATGTAGTTGTTGGTTTAGAGTTTAGGACGCAGTTTGAGGAGAAGATAGAAGATAGTAGAATTAGAGATTTTGACAAATCCTCACATGTTTGAGGACTTCTATATTTCATTGTAATATTTGGCCCTAACTGAGAAGGCCTTATAGCCCAACATGTATCATTCTATTTGATGAAATTATGAAAGATCTTGCATTATCTCTCTCATTGTTGTGTTTGTTTGCTTCCGCATGTGTTGAGCAGGCTTGGATCATTAGGGTGTGCCAATGTTTGGCCCCTCTTTCTCCCTACCTTTGCGTCAGATGGAGAAATCAAATGGCCTTATTATCTTGAAAGGTGTTTGGTTCCACATGTGCCTAATTAGGGGCCAAGACCCAGAGAGGCTAGCCAGGATAACCCAAGGTGTGAGGGCTATGCGATGATACTCACCTAGAAGGTATCTTAGAGTTCCCACACTTATTTTATTGTGCTTTTGGTAGTCCTTCTTGCCTTATTTTCTTTCATGTTTTATGTTGTGCTTTTGGGAAGGGTTTTACCACCTTATGTTTGTCCTAGTTCTTACCTATTTCATGGGCTTTGGTTTCTATCTCCTATCTTGGAGGTGTGGACCTATTGGCCTCTTTTCATTGGGTGGTTAATCTTATTTATATCTAGCTACTGCTCATGGTTTCATGGATGAACTTAGCACATGTTCCTTTCGAGATCTATAATTGAAGACTTTATATTGTGTCATGTACCTTGTTGAGATGTACTTGATGTAAAATTTAATTGTGAAATTGTAAGCTCTTGAAAGGAGACATTTATATATGACATGTGATAATGTAAATTGATTCACATCAATGTAATGGGAAGGAGTAGTTCTAGGTGAAATAAAAGGGAAAGATTGTGTTGTAACTATATATTTTACAAGCATTAAAGTAGTGGATTATGTTATTTGTCAATAATCCTTCATTCTCTTATATTACTCTTCTATTAAGGAAATGAACATAGGTATAGTTGTGTTTAGTGTACATATGAAAATGTTGGAAAAGAAATAAATGTTACCTTCTAATGTTCAAAAAGGAATTACTAGGAAATGATAAGCATAGTGATGAAAGTTGTAACTAATGGATAGCTATGGATTGAAAAATGAATTGCTAGGATTAATTAATGAACTTAGATTTAGATTATGATGATGTTTTGAAAGAAATAATATCATTTAATGTGTAAAGAAGTATGTTAGAAAATGGTTGATCTGTAAATAAATTTTTAGGCAAATGATTGGTTATGTTTTTAGTTAAGTTAAATGGTAATTTGAATAGATGAATGAATGTTATGAAAAGACATAATGTTATCTTCTACTTTAAATTTTTAAAGTAATAAAATGAGATAGTATACCTAGTAAATTGATTAGTTGCAATGATGGTTAATTTATGATTATGGGAAAAGATGAAACTAAAATGAATCTAGACTAATGAAGGTTCTTAAGTTAAAGAATACCTTATTAAATGAGTAAATATTTATATAATATTGTTAAATTAATAATGTTAGGGAACTTGTTGGGGATGTAGGTTGATTTAGTTTTCAACTAATATCCTTAGATTGTTAAATAAATTTGTTGTTCATGCTTTAGAGTTAAGTATAATGCACTACGATTCAAGTTAGGTGTTTTTTTTTTTTTTACTTGCATCTTCAGTGTTTAGAAGCCTTGTCCTTCCCGGTTCACTGGTAGGATGTTACTTAAAAGCTAAACCATTTGAGATATCTGAGTAGTACTTATCATTCTATCCTTTTGGATCACCATTAGTCTATTGTTTTGCATCTTCCCAGGCATTCAACTATTGGTTGAAACACAAGTCTTTAGGGTTCCCAAACATGATGTCTATTTTAAAGAAAGATATTAGTTGGTGAGCATGATGAGGTTGCAGATCATGTAATTATCTATAATAAGAAACATGTCACATGTCTAGATTTTTCTCATATGTAGTAAATTGGCATAATTATTTGCAAATATCTCATTTTGAAGCAGAAAGATGAAACAACCATTATCAAGATTTACAACTGTAAGATTCTGAGCTAACTGTATGCTCTCAAACTGTTTGTAGTGCTTCCAAAACCTTTGACTTTGGTAAATACTTATTATCTTCACTTGTGATAAGGTCCTTTAAAACCATTGTAAATTGTAGACAAAATGGTCATAGCCAATAAGAGTTCTCTAATTAGATTTAAAGGCATAAAATCTCAGAGGAAATTTATATTAATTTTTAATAGGATCAATGCTTCAAAACCATAGTACGTTGTCCATCATCAAGATTAATGAAGAGATTAGTTATAATCCCCTTGTAGAATAACTCAAATTACATTATATGGTGGGAATTAAAAATCAATAATTAATTTCCATACAAATTAATTATTCAAGCATTGCAATGTTCTGTTCTAAGAGACAATTTGTCAGTTGTTAAAGGAAAACATAAGGAAAATTCTCCACTGAATCCTATGAGTAGTTTTAACTTGGAAATAAAACTATCTAGTCTTTTGATTACCATACATTCCATTCCATTCAATGGAATGGTTTTTCTGTAAAGGTTTTGAGGATTTTTTTTATGTGTGAAAAATTCATAATTTATCAACTATTTGAGGTTTTCTCAAGATTTTGAACTTCCATTGATATTTTTATTTTGGATCAGAGGTAGGAATACATATCTATGTTGAATTTTTGGATATTTCTCTTGGAATTTTTATGTTACTTGACTATTTACACAAATTCAAACATCGCCAAGACAAGCTCAAACAAATCCATGGACTAATGAAATCAACTCTTTGTTGTACCATCTCAAAAATTCAGTGGTAGGAGAAAGAAAGAGAAGATCCAAGAACATAGATCCATTTATCATCAATCATGTAGGAATTTACCAATTAGGGTTACAAGTAGGCAAAAAAATATTAGAGTCATCAATGTACCTTCTCACCTTGCGTGGCTAGACACCACTCAAACTCTTTAGTTACTTTGTCTATCATTGATTCTGCAAGCTGAAATAGAACATTACAATTGAAAAATATATGTAAATGTCACATATATGCTAAAATTAATGGCTAGGCCCGCTAATAGCTTATTACAATCAAGGCACTAGTATGATGATAAGAATGGAAGCTTGCAATAGGCACTTCTTTTGGATTTTTGTCAGAGTGAATTAGTTGAATAAGATTATTAAGTGCTTCCTGTGATTAAGAGTTAGGTGCTTGACAAAATTTCCAAAATAAATCATTACTGCATATTGCAATAATAATCCATTTCATCCTTATGCTCCGAGGGGAGACTTAATCAGAACAAATCAATTTTTTTTGATGAATAGTGCCTTTTATATTAATTGAATATAAAAGTTACATGTTCAAAAAAAAGGGGATGGAGGACATAAAAATCATCCCGCAAGAGTCCACATGGCAGAAGCCAGATCTAACAACACAAACTAGAAACTATTCATAAAAAAAAGCATAAAGCCATCATGCTACGAGAGCAGTGCCAGTAGATGGAGGATGATCTTTATCATCAGAACCCCAAACATCATTGGGATTGACAAGAGGGTTGGGAATCGACCAACCATCATCTTCAGCATCTTTTTCCTTCTCTTTCACTTGAGGTGGAGAAATAGCCAAAGCCAGGTGGGGGAACTTGGAGGAGGTGGCCGGAGGCCAATAGAAGCCATGACGAGCAACATGAGAAATAAGAGGGGACTAAGCCAAAGCTAGAGACCACCCAGAGGGATGGCGAGGTGGAGAAGACAAGTGGCACCTCCAACCATCATCACCACCTCTAGGAGAGTGGTGGCGGAGAGCCTGTGACCATGGAGTATGGGAGCGGTGGATTGAAGAGCTATGCCCACATAAGCACCCCGTGGGTGGGGTACCTTCTGCAAAAATTGAATTAGGAGGAACCCAAGCAACCATGCAAGGAGCATTTCCCCAATGATTGAGAAACTTCTGAAGGTGAGCCACCTCCAGAACCACTTTATTAGCTTGAACCTGAATCTACATCCTTACATTGTTACATATGCAAGCTTTATTATATAAAGCAACATTAATATCAAGAAAGTTGTGAGAAAAGAGAACAACATTCCTATCTTTCCACAAAGTGACCAAAATATCCATCCTGAAAGTATGCCAAATCTGGGTAAACTTGGAAGGGAGCTTCGAAGAATCTCCTAGAACAATCATATGCCAAGAACAAGGCTCAGGCTTGAAAGGTTTGAAAAAGTCATGAGTCCACTGCCAATACTGTTGAGATCTCTTATAGAACTAGAAGATGTGCAAAAAGGTTTCAGGGTGACCACAAAAAGGACACCGAGGGTCATGAACACCCAGGTGTTTGAGCCTAGGACCCACAGGAAGCCCTTGGAAGAGTAAACAACAAGAAAATAGGGCCATCTTGGGCTCTGTAATGGTATACCAAATGGTCTAGAAATGAGATCTTCAGTGGTACATGGAAGAATGAAAATGCCATCTTTGATTGAGAATGTCCACCATGAGAAGATGGGAAGACAACCACTAGTAGCCCAACTTAGGCTTGTAATTTCTAGGAGTGGCAGGATACCACTTCCAATCCTTCCACCAAGGTTGAACATATTAAACACCTAGCTTATGAAGAAAATGATCGGGAATGGCGGAAACCAATAGATCAAAAGTTTGATGATATGGGAAAGCCAGGCGATACTCAACCTGCATGTTGTCCCAAGAGCGGAGGCTCATAGTGACCCTGGAGAAGAGGTCCTTAGGAGTCCAGATGCCATGTTTGAAAAAATGCAGAGCACTGGATCGTTGAGTCTTAGCAAGAGGAATACCTTGAATGGAAAACATCAGAGACCACTAGAGGTTCTATTGATTAAAATAAATACCATTGAAAAAGCCATCACCATCCCACCGGAGCCAAGGTTTAATAGTTTCCAAGGCTCTCCATATGCTCTTAATGATGAAAGTGCCTTGAATCTGAACAGACTCCCTCATAATAAGAAGAGTCTAAAGGCTAATTCCCTTCCAAGAAGGCCTATGGATATGGTAGCCTAATGAAATACAATGCCTAACAAGGATTTTCCAGGCCTCATTACCAGTGAGAGCATGAATAATCCACTTGGCACGAAGAGCATGCCCTTGTTTCTGAGTGGCAAGAATACCAAGGTCACCAGAATCTCTGGGGAGACAATAATACTCCCAAGAAACTTTGTGAAACCCATGACCATTAGCTCCTAAAGCCAAGAGGAAGTCTCTGAGAAGGTGCTCCAGCTTCACGTAGGAAGCTTTACAGGGATCCCAACAAGAATAATAGTAAACATGGGTAGCAACCAGAACTTTAGAACAAATCTATAATTTCCCTGCAAGAGACAGGGATTTAGAGATCCAATACTGCAACTTCTTCTCAATCTTGGAAATCACAACATTCCATAAATCCATAGGAGATCCATGAAAGGTAAAGGGAATTCCTAGGAAGCAGAAAAATTCTCCATGTTGAACCCATTTCCAATCAAACTTGGCAAGTCGGGGATGGGCAAGTAGGAAAGATTGTCTGTAGCAGAGGGTTTTGTGCCATTGAATAGCAGACCTAGAGGCCTAAAAAAAGTATCCAAGCATTGTAAGGCATTAGAAATATTATCCTCATCCTCAAGGAGAGTGAGAAAGGAGTCATTAGAAAAGTGACCATTAACAAGCTGAGAAGGAGAATTAGGAAGAGAAATGCCATGAACTAATCCATAGGAGACAGAGTTGGCAAGAAGGTACCCAAAGCCTTCAGTAGCAAGCACATATAATGTAGGGGCCAAGGGGAATGGACCTAAAAAGCCCAAAGGTGTCAGACTTGGTTCCATTGATAGTAATGCAAGTAGAGGCATCGCCAAAGAGTATTTCCATAGACTACAAAAAATTGGAACCAAAGCCTATGGCTTGCAGTATAGCAAGAATGAAAGGCCATTCAATGCGATCATAAGCTTTGGCAAAATCAATTTTAAGAAACAACATAGGCTGTTTGGATTGATGGGTCCATTCCATCCCTTCCCAGATAGCAATAATATTGTTGAGGATATATCTAGACTTGATGAAACCAGTTTGCCCAAAGCAGACAATCAGCAGAAGGAGATGTCTGATTTTGAGAGCTAAAGCCTTAGAAATGATCTTGTGGGAGACATTCAACAAAGTGATGGCCCTCCAATTGCAGATATATTTAGGGTCGCCAGCTTTAGGTATGAACTTAATATTCCCTTTATTTATGATAGCACCCAAACTTTTATTATGGTAGGCCTCTAGATAAAATTTATGCAGATCAGGACCTATAGCATCCCACAAATGCTTGTAAAATTCACAAGGAAAGCCATTAAACCCTGGAGACTTGTCATTTGCAATATAAGAGACAACCTCTTTAAGGTCACTAATAGTGAGAAGTTTCTCATAGAAGGCTCCCTTCTCGATTGCTAGGTAGTTTGGAGTAACAACAATAAACTCCTTGAGAGCATCCTCCCGAGCAACAAAATTTCCTTGAGAAGCAAACACTTTTTCATAGTGTTGAACAAAAGATTGAAGAATATCAGGAAGCTCTGAAAGGGTTTCATGACCTTGTTTGATTTTTTGAATACCAGAGTTGGTATGATGGGATCTAAGAGCATGGAAAAATTCTTTAGAAGCTTTGTCACCCACCTCCAACCAATGGAGGTGATATTTGATTTGAGCTCCCCGAGCAGCATAATTGTCTATGATTTGCTTCTCATGGTGAAGCTGAGAAAGCTTAAATTGAAGCTCAACATCAAAGGGATTCAGAGCAAGGGCATCATAAGCTTTGCAAAGGGCTTTGGTGTTGGATTCATATGCATGTTTCCTGTAGCAAGCCAACTGACAACCATAAATGCAGAGAAATCTAGCAGTACGGGTGATGGCATTGTTCCACCACTGGATCCAACCAGTGTTGTTGTGGGGCCGAGGCTCTAAATTCCAGACACAAAGAATGTGAGAAATGGTGGAAGCATGCGTTAGCATAGATGTGTTAAGAAAAAATTGAGTACAAGTAGCCCGCTAGGTAGAGGATTGCCACATAATGGTAAAAATGATGGGGTAATGGTCAGACAAGGTCACATTTGTCAAAGGAATGACATGAAAATCCCAATCTTTAGAAAAGGAGAAAAAGATTGAGCAGTTATCATAGCATGATCTAATCTCTTGAATATATGGTCAAAACCAGCTCAAAAATTAGACCAAGTGTGCCAGTCCCCACTCTGCCAATGATGGTTAGCATTGGGATAAAAAAGGCCCAATTTATTGCGCATATAGTACTATGCTTCTCTCTCTCCAGTTGTCCATCAAAAAGGAAAAATCCCTTCCTTGTCAGAGGCCAGCTCAACCATATTAAAGTCCCCACACATCACCCAAGTTGTAGGAGGCAAATTATCTTCCAGCCAACACCAAAGCTGAGATCTTTCCACAACATCATTGGGAGCATAAATATTAATAATGCCAAAGGAATGATTATGGAGAGACAACAAGATCCAAGTGACACAATACATTGGGTCAGATCCATGTGCAATAACAATAGAATGAAGATGACGTGACATAATAGTAATGACACCACCCTTACCAGCTTCTTGCTGAGAAGAAAAAATAATACCGTCTAGCCAGATGACGCGATAGGTAGAAGTAAGAAAAAAACCAAAAATTTTAACTTCTTGTAAACATTAAACATCTAGACTGTGAAGTCTGCAGTGGGTATCATGAACATAGTACTTTTTGGAGAGGTTAGTTAGACCTCGCACATTCCATGATAAATTTTTTTATGAAAACTCTTGCATGTTTTCCTCATCCTGAAGAGAGGAGAAACTATTCTACAAAAAGGTAGGAATTGTACCAAAATTGGTGGATAAATCTCCATCAAAGATAAACCACCATTTTTCCTTTGGGTCTTCTGCACGATCATCAGGACTATGAAACCAATGCAAATTCTGAGAGGCTACAAATGAAGTAGCTTGCAGAGTGAGCACCACCTCAGGGGTGGAAGACCACCTAGCTAGAGCTTTCCCTTGAGGAACAAGGTATGAAATAGGTGGAGCAACCGGTGGTGCTTCGGCAGTAGGAGGGTTCTCTTCAACAGGAGGAGCAGTCAGTGGCACAACATCTATGGAAGAATCTTAAGACTACTTAGAAATTAAGGCGTTCCTACCTTTTTGTGAAACTATGGTCCATTCCTCCTTCTTCCCTGCCTTTTCTTGTTTAGCAGGTGCTTCCTTTGGTAGTGGCTTGACCCGAGGGGTAGCCAGAGAGAAGTCCTTGATCTTATGCTCCACCGACTAACACCTATAGCAGGTGTTCGGTAGGTTCAAGTAATGCACGTTCTGAGAGAAGGTACAGGAACCAACCTGTATCTCCATAGAGTCCTTGAGGTCCTTGGAAAGGTCGACCTCAACACAAATACACTTCTGAGGGTGGGCATTAAATTTTTTTTCATGTTCCATGACAATAAATTTACCAAGGGTTTTGGAAATAGACTCAATGAATGGTCAGCATGCAGTGGGAGACCAGGAAAACTCAACCCAGATGAGAACCCTAATTTTCTTGTCATCCCAGATAGTGAAGTCTTGAGACCACCTCTAAACACAAGCAAAGAGGACCTAACCATCCAGGGACCGTGACTAAAAACTACCTTTGCCTAGGAAGGGTTAGCAAAATGAAACAAAAAAAACCTTTGGTAAAGTTTGAATGCCTTCAAGGTGGACTCTGTGAGGAGTCCAACTCTTGTTTACCCACTCTTTGAGAATACTTTTAGGAGGAGTGCGACCCACAAAATACCTTATCAAGGTATACTTTTCTATCCATTCACAAGAAACATCAAATTCTTGCATGTTAAGAACAATATCAAGGTTACCTCATGGAGACCTTTAGGATGAACTTGTGCGGACCATTGTTCAGAGGAGGTGCCATGGCTTTTCGGAGCATCAACTCGAGCACCAACATCAATTGTTGGGATGAAGTTGGCCGAAGCCATTATAAACTTAACCCTAATGCAAAAATCCTGCAGTAAATACGGTGTGACAAGTGGGGAAAATCAGAAAAAAGTGTAGATAGAGAGCCATACACATGAAACCCTAGAAAATTTTTTTTCCTTTCATTCCATGAAGCAAGTTTTAATTGAGAAAGGTATTAAATTATGTAACTCTGGCACTTTCTCCCCATTTGGCAGAGTATTTGAGTCAACCGGTGGCTAATGATCTTCAATGTCAACTGGGTAAATGGTTCAAAGATTCTCACATATTTAATTGGGGGTTTACTTGTGTTGGTAGGTTTTAAGTTTCCTTTGAACTTCCAAGAACCATTTCTCCCTATTTATTTCCAATCACTATATGATTTCAAAGAAATAATGCAATCCACAAATTTTGTTGACAACCCTCCTTTGCAAATAGTTCAAGGTAGAATATTAATGGAGATCAACATTGTGTGAAAGCCTCTGACCTAATGACCATTTCTTAAAAGTCAACATTAGAAAATGCCATTATAGCCAGTTCAAACTTTTTCCAAATTAGGTGCTTCAAAATTTGGCAGATTCAATTCTTGAACTATAACAAGGAAGTTCTTGACATTCTCTAATTATTGATAAGAAGACAATGCAACTCCAAATATCTTAAAAGTGATGCAAACCTAATCCCTTTAGAAATATGACATGTTATGAGCCTATATGATAGATCACCATGAATGAATGTAAGATGTAGCACTAAAAGAAAGGTAGGTGAACATGATCACAAAATCCATGTGGCCAGAGCTCCCTAATTTAGTGCTAATTTATTAGGGGAGTAAAGAAAATACCAACTAGAAATATGAGTAGGGTGAATAGGAAAAATAAATAAAAAACAAAAATTTACTTTAATATGGAAAATTTGCAAAGACCATTCGGATAAAATAGTTTTCATAGTTTCCAAAGCATAAACTAATTGCCTCATTGTAACATGAAAAACATTAGTCATCCTATTAAAGGAAAAGGGACTAATAATCTCTTACATTTAAAGAAATATATGTAGAAGACATGCATAGAGAGGTGTTATTTAAAAAAAAGAAATAAGAAATATAATAACATTAAATAGTGGGAGCTATAACTTAGATGAAAAATCAATGTAGAAATATTTTTATTACATATTTTAGATATTGTAAATACACAATTGAATCTAAAAGTGCTAAAAAATCATAAAATAAAATTTCTAACTAATTTTAAGAAAACCAATAAAATTTAACTATTTTCAACACGATTCCTATATTATCTCAATTTTAAACACTAACTACACTTATCAGAAATAAAATATCGCTATTATACACTAAAACATCATAAAAAATTGAAATATTCACCACAAACCCATCCAAATTTGAAAATAAAGAACAATTTATTACATAATACATTTAAAAAGATCATTTATTCTTGAGTAAATTAGGGATATCCCTCCCTTCATGAATAAATATGGAGAAATAAGATGGTGTGAGGATACAATTATTAGATTATATCCATCCCAAGAGATTGTTTAAGAGCTTACAAATGTAATTTAATTATACTTTATTTTTGTATATTTGAGTCCATATTTAAAAAATTGGACTTGTATTTATATTGATTTATTGCATTGATATAATCCTCAACCTTCTTCAAAGTGGGTTGAGCACCTTCAAGAATTTTATCATAGCCTATGGCTCAATTCAATAAAATTAAAAGTATCACATTTGAAGTACAATTAATTTTTTCTTTCATTGTGTGATGTGAAGTATCACTTTAGAACTTGATACTACTCACTAACAGGAAAAGATAAATTATAACTTTACATAGTATTTATTGTAGACCTCCATCCATATTTTTCTAGGGGAGGGTGATGACAACATAGCCACCCCTATTTAACAATTTTAAATGATGGAAATGTCCTCTATTTGACAATTTGCATACACTTAGAATTCAATGGAAAACTCTAAATGAATGAAATAAAATCAATGAAGAGAAACTAAATCAAAGGGAATAGGGCATCAAAGATAACCCAATCGGCCATGATTCATGTGAAAAAAAAAGATTACAAAGAAACAACACTTAATTAGAGAACATAGGTTTCTTTGTATTCATTAATCACTATCAAGGTTGATTATAAAGTAATTGTTAGTCCTTCCAAGGATTTTTCTCTTCCTACAATAGTTTTATTTAGAACTATCCTCCGCCATCCTATTTCAATGCTTATTTAGTCAACAAAGAGTAGAGATTACTTATTCATTTATTTTTTCAACAATTTGAACACCCAACGGTTGGTCCTTATAAGGACCATTTTAATCTTCTAACATTCTAAACTTTCAATCCTCTATTATATGCACCTTCCTCTTTTCAATGAATGCACCCCTTCATCTCTAATCAAGCTCCCTTTTACTAACAAGAAAATCTCCTTCGTAAAACTAGGCATGTGAGTGGTTAACATCCTCTTTTTGTCATTACAACTTCCAAAACTACCCATTGACTAAACAATGTCCTCCATATATTCTTGCAAAATAAGACCCAATGAATCTCTACCTAACATTCCCCATCCTATCTATGTGGCTATAGAAAGTGTAAAATGTTGGTTTGTGGTGAGTGATTAGGAAAGTACTGTACACTCACCATGTATCATGGGTTTCAAGGTTAACTCGCCAACTTTATTGGGGTTAACTCATCAAGATTTTTTGAGTTGACTCTTCAAGCATTTCGCTAGGCTGACTCGTCAAGTATTTTTAGGGTTAACTTGTTAACTGACATAAGTCTTATTAGAATGGCTTAGGGTTAGGGTTTTCAAATGAGAAATTTGTAGCTTCTTGTAGTAGTATTGAGTTGCAAGGGGTTTCAGATTGTAATAGGTTGAAATTACTAGATAATAATATTGGACTCTCTGTTTTGTGGATGTAGCCCAAGATTGGGTGAGCCACATTAAATCTTTGTGTCTTCTTGTTCTACTTCTATATGGTTTATTACTTTGCATTATTGGTTATATTTGCATGTAATTATTAGATCTCTATCTTCTAATCCTAACAAGTGGTATCAGCGTGGGTTGTTTTTTAGTTTTCCTCTTCAGGAAGGTCTCACGGTGGACTGAGAGTCTTACAGTTGAGTGAGATTAATTGCAGATGAGGGTAAGTTGAAGGTTGATAAGTTTAATGGCAAAAAATTTCAGTTATGGAAAATAAAAATGGAGGACAATCTCTATCAGAAGGATTTATGACATCCATTGGAAGGAAAATCTAAGAAATAAACATGAATGTTTGAAGAGGATTGGGATATTTTGGGGAGGAAGGCACTTGGCAGTATTCATTTTTCCCTAGCACAATTGGTGGAATTTAATATTACACAAGAAAAGACAACTAAAGAGTTGATGGAAACACTAGCAAGGTTATATGAAAATCCTTCCACTTTGAATAAGGCATTTCTTATGAAGTGTTTATTTAATATGAAAATGGTAGAAGGTGGATTAGTTTCTAATCATTTAAATGAGTTTAATATAGTTACCAGTCAATTATATTCTATTAATTTCAATTTTGATGAATAAATTAGAGCTCTTTTGATTCTATATTTTTTTCTTGAAAGATGGAATGGCTTGGTAATGGTGTTGGATATTGCTAATGTAGGGGGAGGTGATTGAGAAATTTAATATTTTTAATCACTATGTTATTGAATGGGTACTCATACTATTGTCATTTGTGTTTTGTCAGTGATGTCAACATATGTTTCTATGAAGAGATCAAACTGGTTATCATAGTTTATAGACACTGTACGGATGTTTCAGATACTGCGAAGATAGATGAGAGTTCATGAGGGTGTTGTGATCTTATATCCAAGATTTCATCATGTAATGTTTCATATTGGATGAGTTACAAACGTTTTGGTGAAGACTGGTCACTGACTTTGACAGTGAGAAATGACATAGTTAGTCTCTATATTTTGTGTATAGCTTATAGGCGATATGGAATCAATGCATGCAAAATTCAGAGATGAAAGACAAAGTATTGAAGAATGTTCTATGAATTGCGCAAGGTACGAAAGGCAGGATGATGTTAGCTGTGGCATGTGTTCTAGAAGGTGATCTATTTGGAAGCTAACTACAGAGATGTAGCGTGTATGATGGATGTCAAACTTGAATTAAGGATGTTGGTCCTTAATTGTTGTAATATAATCATTGTATACTTGGTCTAGATACTGTATGTATCTTAGCAAGGGTTTATATAATTGTTTGTAATTAGGAAAGCCTTATGGGCGGACCTATTCACGAGAATTGTAATAAGGTATAAATGAAATGTCTCTTTGGAAAAGATATGGATGAGGAGAAGATGATATAGAGAGGTTGTGAAAGCTGTGAGATTGTGTTTTTTGTATGTAGAGTAGAGGTTTGTTGGTGGACTTCATTGAAACTGATCAAGCAAAGACAATTTCTGCCGAACAATTCAAAAGATTGTGTATTTCTTCATATACACTTGTGTTGTGAATAGTGAGTTTTGAAGGTGGACATAACCTTCTTTGGGTAGTGAGCCTTGGGTAGTGAGTCCTCCCTTTTGTTCTTGACTCCTAACAGGGTCTACCCTCTAACAAGGACTATGTACTGTAATGTTTCAATAAGATCCTAATGGGGCTATATTTTCTAACAAGGATAACTATACTCTCAGTACATCATTTGTGGGTGCTAATTCCCACCAGGGTTTTTACCTTTAACATGGTTTCCCTGAGACCAAAATATTGTGTTATTGTGTTCATACAACTGATTCACTCCCCCTCTCAATTGTATTGTGGACTATTATTCCTAACAATTGGTAGCAAAGCAAGTGGTCCTTAGAGAGAAAGCTTAACAACTTGAGGTGATTCTGGAGATGGCATTATATAGGAAGGATATTCTGAAATTTGATCCTGAAAACTTTGATAGTTGGAAGAAAAAAATGTGAACTCACCTATTTTTTTTTGGGATTGACTATTGGTTGATTGCAAGGAACAAGGTGGCTATAAAGACCGAAGATGAATTGACAACAACAATTGAGGATGAAAATGAGATATTTTCACTTAACATGATCACAAGAGAAGTACTGATCAACACACTCTCTGAAGGAGAGTTTACTGAAGTTAAAGACTTGGATTTGGCATACCTGATTTGGGAAAGATTAGAAGCACTATATGAGGGAGACAAGTATACCAAACAAGCGAAGTTACAAAACTAGAAGACAAAGATGGAGAAGCTACAAATGAATGAGGATGAAAGCATTAGGGCTTATGTTCAAAGGGTTACATAAGCTATAGTTGGAATTAGAAAATGCGGAGGCACTTATGATGAAGACAAAGTTATTGCAAAGATCCTTAGATCTTTGACACCTGCTTACAAGTTCAAGACTATGTCTATTCAAGAAACTATACCTTTGACTCCAAACTTTAACAGAGAGATGTTGATTGCAAAGATAACTACCTTTGAAGCTGCAGAATTAGGAGAGGTTGTACCTAAAGTTGAATTTGTATTTAAGGCATCTGCACACAAGAAATTGTCTGCACTTCTGAGCACCAGCAAAGAAGACCTAAAAGAAGAGCTTGGTGAGTATGTTGAGGAATGGGAACAGATAATGACAAAAGAAAGAAAGATGGATGAACTTGTTGCACTAATTGCTAAAAGAGAAAAAAGAGGTAAGGGAAAGTTTGAAGGAAAGTTACCCTTGAAATGTTTTTCGTGCAATAAGGTAGGTCATTTTGCATTTAGATGTCCTACAAGAGTTCCTAAGTACAAACCTAATTTTGACAAGATTAAAAGGGACAAAGAATGTTATTATGCTAGTGAAGGCATCTTTGATGATGATGATTTAGATTATGAAGAGATCGGATTTGTTGCTATTAGAGATGAGCCAGTGCATGAGGAAAAAGCTTTAGTATCTCATGTTGACAAGAAAACTGAATGGATAATAGACAATGGTTGTTCTCATCATATGACTGGAGATAAGAACAAGTTTGTTAAATTAGTAAAGTATGATGGTGGTGTTGTAAGGTTTGGGGACAATCTTCCTAAATCTATCATAGGAGTAGGATCTATTACTCTAGATGGAAAGACTAATACAAATAATGTACTACTTGTTGAAGGATTAAAACATAACTTGTTGAGTGCTGGACAGTTAATGGATAAAAATTTTCAATTAAGTTTTGTCAATGGAAAATGTTTTATCAGAAGTAAGGCAGGTAAGCTGATTGCAACCAATACTAAGTCTAGACGTAATGTATTTGAATTAAATACATCTGGAGCCTCTTGCTTTGTTGTGAAGGTTGATGATAGTTGGTTATGGCATAGGATATTTTGTCATGTTAATTTTGATAACATTGTAAAGGCAAGTATGACTAATGCAGTGACAGATTTGCCCAAAGATTGTGAAACCATCTAACATTGTTTGCAGAGAGTGTGTCATGGGAAAATAGACTAGAATAAGTTACAAAAGAAAAGCATATACATCAAAAGAGAAGTTGGACTTGGTACACATAGACCTATGTGGACCTACAAGGAAAAAATCATACTATGGTGAAAGGTATTTCATACACTTTGTTGATGATTTTTCTAGAATGATGTGGGTCACTTATTTGAAAGAAAAATTAGAAGCATTTGATAAATTCAAGTTGTTCAAAGAAAAAGTAGAGAATGAATCAAGTTTAAAGATTAAGTGTCTAAGGTTAGATAGAGGTGGAGAGTTTACTTCAGATTTATTCAATTCATATTGTGAAGAGCATGGAATAAAGAGACATACATCTGCTCCTAGGACTCCACAACAAAATGGGATAGTAGAGCATACTTGATGCTACTAGGACAATGTTACTTGAAGGAAATGTATCTCATGTACATTTGAGAGAGGTTGTTGGAACAATAGTGTATATATTGAACAAAATTTAAATCAAAGAAGGTAAAAGGAAGACTCCCTATGAATTATGGTTTGATCATACTCCTACTGTAAAATATTTCAAAATATTTGGTAGTAAGTGTTATATCAAGAGAGATGATGAGATAGGGAAGTTTGATGCTAGAAGTGATGAAGGAATTTTTCTTGGTTACTCTGTTAAGAGAAAGGCTTAAAAATGTTTCAATATGAGATTGAGGAAGATGATTGAAAGTAACAATGTAAGAATAGATGAAAATTTTCAGATACAAGAAAAAATGTATGACAGTAATCAGATTTCAGAGATAAATGAAGCTATTGTTGCTGTAGAAGGAGAACTTGTTGAGGCAGAAAGTGAAAAAGAGGCTTGTGATGTTGGCATAAGTGAGGCTACTGAGGCTCCTAAAACACCAAGGTATGTAAAGAATAACCATCCTGAAAATCAAATCATTGGCAATACTAATCAAGGAGTACCAACTAGATCAAGGGTTAGAGAAGAAATTTGCTTGATTTCTCAAGTTGAACCAAAGACTACATATAAAACATGTAGAGATGACTCTTGGTTAAATGCTATGAAGGAAGAGTTAAACCAAATAAAGAAGAATGACACTTGGGAATTGGTTCCTAGGCCTAAAAACAAAAATGTAATAGGAACTAAATGAGTTTTTAGAAACAAAATGAATGAAGAAGGAACTATTGTAAGAAATAAAGCAAGACTAGTATATAAAGGATACTCACAACAAGAAGGCATAGACTTTGAAGAAACATTTTCTCCTATTTCTAGAATAGAGGTAGTAAGATTGTTCTTGGCTTATGCTGCACATAAGAACTTCAAGGTGTATTAGATTGATGTGAAATCTACATTTCTAAATGAGGATCTTGAAGAAGAAGTATATATAGAACAACTTGATGGATTTCCTCTATGTGAAGATAGAGACATGGTGTGCAAATTGAAGAAAGCTCTGTATGGGTTGAAGCAAGCTCTTAGGGCTTGGTATGCAAGGTTAGACAAGTACCTACTTTGGCTTGGATTCTTTAAAAGGTAATGTAGATAGTAATTTGTATTTAAGAACTAGTGAAGATGGAATCCTGATAATAGAAGTCTTTGTGGATGATATTATCTTTGGAGGTAATGATGATCTATGTAAGAAATTTGCTAAGGAAATGGAAAGTGAATTTGAGATGTCCATGATAGGAGAAATGAAATTCTTTCTTGGATTGCAAATAACTTAGAATGAGAATGGTATCTTTATTTCTCAGACCAAGTATCTCAAATAAATGCTAAAGAAGTTTGGAATGGAAGACTGTAAACCAGTAGGAACACCTATGGTGACTGGTAAAAAGCTAACAATTGATGATGAATCAAAGAATTTTTTTTCAGACCTTATACAGATCAATGGTTGGAGGATTACAATATCTGACCCACACCAGACCGGATATTTCTAATGCTGTTGGAATTGTGGCTAGATATCAGGCAGAACCCAAAGAAACACACCTAGCTACTGTAAAAAGGATGTTGAGATATTTGAAAGGAACCATAGACTATGGATTATGGTATGACATAAATGATAGCTTTGAACTTCATGCTTATACTGATGCTGATTCAGTAGGAAATATTGATGACAAAAAAAGTACTAGTGGTGGTGCATTTTTCCTTGGGAAAAAGTTGGTTTCTTGGCTAAGTAAGAAACAAGATTATATAGCACAATCTACTGCTGAATCAGAGTATGTTGCTGCTACCATAAATTGCACTCAAATTGTTTGGATGAAACAAATGCTGACAAACATTGGAATAACTTTTGATGAGCCTATGGTTATCTATTGTGATAACACCAGTACAGTGAATATGTCAAAGAATCTGGTGATGCACTCTAAAACTAAACATATTTCTATCAAGTATCACTTCTTGAGAGATAAGGTGGCAGAAAAGGAAATAAAACTAGAATATATTAGTACAAAAGAGAAGATTGCAGACATCTTCAAAAAGCCACTACTGAAAGATACCTTTGAATATATCAGAGGTATGCTAGGGGTTCAGGCCCCTCCTAGTCAGAATTAAATGATGTAGAGATGCATCTGTACAGAGGTTTTTAGAGCCTTATCATAATCTGGACTGGATGTAGGGATCTTCTCCTCACGGGGACTAATCATGGAGGAAAGATGTTGGAAAGGAGTTGATGACTCATGACACCCTTTGCTAATATTATTGTCAAAGGGGGAGTCTTGCTATGAGAAAATCCCTACTATATGGGGAGATTTTTGGTTGTAGAACTTTGGATTGATATAACTTTGGGATGATGAATTTTCCCATATGTTGACATCAATTCCAAAGGGGGACATTGTTGGATATTGCTAATGCATGGGGAAGTGATTGAGACATTTAATATGTTTAATCACTACGTTACTGAATGGGCACTCATACTATTGTCATTTGTATTTTGTCACTAATGTCAATATATGTTTCTATGAAGAGATTAGACTGGTTATCATAGTGTATAGACACTATATGGATGTTTTAGAAGCTGCGAAGAAAGATGAGAGTTCAGGAGGGTGTTGAGATCTTATATCCAAGATTGCATCATGTAATGTTTCATAAATAAGATGAGTTACAGATGTTTTGGTGAAGACTGGTCACTGAATTTGACAGTGAGAAATGACAGAGTTAGTCTCTGTGTTTTGTGTATAGCTTACAGGCGATATGGAATTAGTGCATGCGAACTTCAGAGATGAAAGACATAGTATTGAAGAATGTTCTATGAACTGCACAAGGTACAGAAGGAAGGATGGTGTCAGCTATGGCGTGTGTTCTAGAAGGTGATCTATTTAGAAGCTGACTACAAAGATGTAGCGTGTATGATGGATGGCGAACTTGAATTAAGGATGTTAGTCCTTAATTGTTGTAATGTAATCATTGTATACTTGTTATAGATACCCTGTGTATCTTAGCAAGGGTTTATGTAATTTTTTGTAATTAGGAAAGCCTTATGGGTTGACCTATTCATGAGAATTGTAATAAGGTATAAATGAAAGGTCTTTTCTTTGGAAAATATATGGATGAGGAGAAGATGATATAGAGAGGTTGTGAAAGCTATGAGATTGTGTTTGTTGTATGTAGAGTAGAGGTTTTTTGATGGAATTAATTGGAACTGATCAAGAAAAGATAGTTGTTGCCAAATAGTTCAAAAGATTTTGTATTTCTTCATATACACTTGTGTTGTGAACAATGAGTTCTGAAGGTGGACTTAACCTTCTTTGGGTAGTGAGCCTTGGGTAGTGAGACCTCCCTTTTTTTCTTGACTCCTAACAGGGTCTGTCCTCTAACAAGGACTATGTACTGTAATGTTTCAATAAGATCCTAACAGGGCTATATCTTCTAACAATGATAACTATACTCTCAGTACATCATTTGTGGGTGCTAATTCCCATCAGATTTTTTATCTTTAACAAGGTTTTCCCAAGACCAAAATATTGTGTTATTGTGTTGGCATTCATTGTGTTCATTGGATCTGATATTGCTGCTACTTAAAGTTTAAAGTTTAAAGTTTAATAATCTATCATACAACTGATTCACCCCCCCTCTTAGTTGTATTGTGGACTGTTATTCCTAACAAATGGATGTTAGTAACTCGATTTGGTTCAAATACCCTAAAATTTGATGATATTGTTGGTGTTATTCTAATTAAGGAAATTCATAGGAAAAGATCAAGCTGATCCACATCAAGTCATGTTTTGAATGTAGAAAGTAGAGGTAGATCAAAGGTGAGAGGAAACAATTCTAGAAGTCATGAGAAATCAAAGGAAAATCAAAGGGAAAGAGGGCTCAATCCAAAGGACCAAATGATTGCTGGTACTATAGGAAACCAGGTCATAGGAAGAAATATTGCTAGTCTTAGAAGAATAAAGGAGATAAACAAGAAGGCGATAAGGAGAAAAATGTGGTAAGTAATAAATCCGAAGAGGTTGTTTTAATTATTTCCCTAGAAAATGTTGATGATTCATGGGATCTAGATTTAGATTTTATGCTACATGCCATAGAATTTATTTTCTTGATTATGTCTAAGGGGATTTTGGGCTAGTTTATTTTGGAGATTATGAGCCTTGTCAAATTTTTTGGAAAGGGAAGAGTTAAGATTAAGTTGCAGAATGGGATTCATTGGCTACTACAATAGGCAATGAACATTCTAAGACTAAGTAGGAATCTAATTTCAGCAAGGTAGCTAGGTGATGAAGGTTGCACAGTTACTTTTAATGGAAAAAATTGGAATGTTTCAAAAGGTTCCTTAGTAGTATCAAAAGGTGTGAAAGTAGGTACCTTATATCTTTGTACATGTCATACTTTTCCTTCTACTTTAATTGTTACAGAGAAAAGTCAATGTTTATGAATAGTTACTGCAGTTGAGTAGGTAGAACACAAAATGATTGCTGTGAATTTTGAAATAACACTATGGCACATGAGTGAAAAAGGTATGAAATTTCTTTATTCAAAGAAATTATTACCAAGTCTAAAATGTGTCAATATGAATTTTTGTGAAATTTGTGTATATGGAAAATAAAAGAGAGGTAGTTTTTGAAATTAGAGCTTGTGCATATAGATGTATGGGGACTAGCTCAGGTATCTTCCCTTGGCAGATCTTTGTATTATGTTACATTCATTGATGATGCAACTAGGAAAGTATGGATGTATTTTCTCAAGTAGAAATATGATGTATTTGAGACTTTTAAAAAATGAAAAAGATTTATTGAGAATGAGACTGGAAAAGACTTAAAATATTGCAGATCTGATAATAGTGGCAACTATTGCAAAAAAGATTTTGAATATTATTGTTTAGGTTCTAATGGTATTCATAGGCAGAAAATGGTTCCAAGGACTCCACAAGAAAATGGAGTGGCTGAACACATGAAT
Organism: Chamaecyparis obtusa; assembly: GCA_027943335.1. NCBI lineage: Eukaryota > Viridiplantae > Streptophyta > Pinopsida > Cupressales > Cupressaceae > Chamaecyparis > Chamaecyparis obtusa. Next base: position 891,071 of record BSBK01008093.1, on the reverse strand, counting down.
ATGACAATAATGGAGCATGCAAGGAGTATGAGGGTGCATGCTGGGCTGATCTTAAACATGTGGGAAGAGGCTATAAACAAAGATATTTATTTAATCAATAGAGGTACCTCTACTCCTTTGGATTGTGGTATTCTAGAGGAAGCATGGACAGGTAAGAAGTCAAGTTATTCTTTTCTTAGAACTTTCAATTATGAAGCATTTGTACATATAGATTCTAAAAATAGAACCAAGCTGGAAGCTAAGTCAAATAAATGGATATTTGTTGGATATGACATTGATGAATTTGGCTATAGACTTTGGGATGTTAAAAATCATAAAATTGTAAGAAGAGAGGATGCCATATTCAATGAGAAAGTGTTGTACAAAGATTAGTTACAATAACATGAGAAGAAAGAAAATGATTATGTAGTGCTGGATGATACTTCAAAAGATGATGTTCCAGTTATCCCTTATACTCCACAACAAAAAGAAACAATTACCACAAACCCGAGTGAATGTTATGTCATAAAAAAGGTTAAGTAGACCTCCTAAAAGGTTCTCTCCCTCTTTGTATTCTATTTTATTAATAGATGTTGGTGAACTAGAAGGATATGATGAATCTGTGTAGGTAGATACAAAGGTTTAGTGAGAGATTTCAATGGAAGAAGAAATGGACTCCTTGCTTAAAAATAGGACTTGGGAATTATGCAAGTTTCCTGTAGGTAAAAAGGCTTTACCAAATAAATGGGTTTATAGGCTGAAAGAGGAGGGTGGAGGTAAGAAAATATTTAAATGCAGGTTAGTTGTAAAGGGATTTTGATGAAGGGTGCTCCCCTTAATACCACAAACACATAACAGAAATAGAGAAACAACAACAATATGCAAGAACAGAAAATTGGCTTCTTATTATCTCCACAAATGTGGAATTACAAACTTTCAGAATTACAATATGCAAAGCCACATGGGCATCCCCTTACAATATTCTGTAGGACAAAGCCTCGAATCAATACCCAGATCTACTACCCAGAACTATTCTGAACTGCCTAAGACAATAATACAGCCTTCCTTATATAGGCAATTTTCCACCGCTTGGGAAGGTTCCAGAATTTTTAGCCAATAAGGCCGACCAAACTTAGAATTATTTTTATTTTACATTTCATTACATCATAGTCGGCTCAAAATAAATTTTGAAACCCGAACAGAAATTTTGAAGAAAAATCATTTTTCGCCATTTCAGGTGACCCAACTTCCGAAGACCATAAGTCATCACCAGTTGACCCGATTGACTATTGTAACCCCATTTCGAAAAGGGCGCGAGGAGCTCTACAACGTTTGAATCAAGCAAGCTTCATTCAACCCAAAATTCGACCTCATCCGGGGCCTCTAAAGCCTTCAAAACTGAGTTCAAAGTTTCTGTCCCCTGCTGCCAATACCGAAAATCTTCAATATATTCCAATATACACTTGATCTAGCAATGAAACTTTACTGGCAGACTTATATGACCAAAATGAACCTCCAAGAAAGAAATCAGATCATTCTGAGCACATACAAAAATTACCAAAAATAGTAACTTTCCATAAATAGCAGCTCTGCACAAGATAGCCCTTATTGAATTCAAAAAAATAGAAATGTTTTTGGGTGATGCAAGATTGCTCTTACACCCAGGATGCTCCTACATCAGACACCCAGGGTAATTTGAGAAGTGACCCTGTCACGACTCAGGTGTGCATAGGAAAACCAAGACGGTTAACCTCCACCCTTGTTAGCCATGATGAATCTTCAATAGGTCATCCTTTCCACTTGACCAGATATTCTTCATATGTCCTGTTCCTTGTGCTTCTGCCAACACGACTGTCTAGTATATCTTCGATCTCCTTAGTGTCTGAACTAGTTGCTGGAATACTCCACTGTGCTGCTGTGATCTCATCTTCAACACCTCCTTCATGATACTCTGTCAAATCTGAAATGTTAAACACTGGTGAAATATTTAGCTCAGTAGGCAATTCTACCTCATATGCGTTTCCTGAATCATGTTTCTTCAGTATCTTACATGGTCCAAACTTCTTCATTTTCAGCTTGTTATATGTACCAACTGGAAACCGCTCCTTCCGCAAATGAACCATGACTTCATCTCCAACCTGAAATTCCTTATACCTCCTTTTCTCATCTGCCTTAGCCTTATACTGTGCGTTCATCTTGGTAATATGCTTCCTCACCTCCCCATGGATGTTCTTCAAGTGTTCTGCAAAATCCTCAGCTTCAGCACTACTTATTTCTCCTTTATCTATCTTCCTCAATTCAGATGCATTTCTTGGACTACTTCCATATACAATCTGGAATGGTGATTTACCAGTGCTCCTGTTGACAGAATTATTGTATGCAAATTCTGCCTGTGGTAAAATCAAATCCCATCCTGTTGGCTTATCTCCAACCAAACATCTCAGCAAATTTCCCAAACTCCTATTCACCACCTCTGTCTGTCCATCAGTCTGTGGATGATGTGATGAACTAAACTTCAAATCTGTCTTCAACTTCTTCCACAATGTACACCAGAAATATCCAACAAACTTAGTGTCCGATCTGAAACTATGGTCTTTGGCAAACCATGAAGTCTCACTACTTCTCTGAAAAACAATTCTGCTACATGAACAGCATCATTAGTCTTCTTGCAGGGAATAAAATGTGCCATCTTTGAAAATCTATCAACTACCACAAAAATTGAATCATGTCCCCGCTGAGTCCTCGGTAAACCAAGAACAAAGTCCATGCTGATATCCTCCCAAGGCTTCTCTGGTACAGGTAATGGCTGATACAACCCTGTATTCTGCGTCACTCCTTTCGCCATCTGACATACTCTGCAACTCTGTACAAACTTCTTCACATCTTGCTGCAATTGTGGCCAATAATAATTTTCACTAACCAAAGAAAGGGTTTTGTCACGACCAAAATGTCCAGCCAATCCTCCGCTATGCTTCTCCTTGATGAGATTCTCCCTCATAGAACTTCGTGGAATGCACAACTAACTCCCTCTGAATAGCATATCATCCTGGATGATGAAATCCAACCATTTCATCCTGTCTAGAGTAACAGGTTCTGTACAAGCTTTCCAAGCTTCACCAAAATCAGGATCCTCTGGATACAAATTCTTGAGTTCCTTGAACCCAACCACTTCAATCTGCATTTCTGTCAGCAATAGTTTCCTTCTGCTAAGAGCATCTGCAACCCTATTAGACTTTCCACTCCTGTGTTTCAAAACAAATGTATAACTCTGCAAAAACTCAACCCATTTCAAATGCCTTTGATTCAATTTTCCTTGACTATTCAAATATTGCAAAGCTTGATGATCAGTATACAAAACAAACTCTTTAGGAAGTAGATAATGTCTCCACTTCTTTAATGCCTGAACTATAGCATAAAATTCCTGATCATAAATAGAATATTTCCTTTTGGCATCATTTAACTTCTCACTGAAATAAGCAACAGGTTTACCTTCTTGGCTCATAACAGCTCCTATTGCAGTACCACTAGCATCACAATCTACTTGAAACACCTTATTAAAATTTGGAAGTGCTAAAATAGGTTGTTCTATAACTTTTTGTTTCAATAATTGAAAACTCTTTTCTGCTCCTTTAGTCCACTTAAACTCTTTTCTACCCCCTCTCATTGTTTCAGTCAAGGGTCCACAAATACTGCTAAAATTTCTGATAAACTTTCTGTAAAAGCTAGCTAGACCATGAAAAGATCTTACCTCAGTAGCATTCCTTGGAGTAGGCCATTCAAGGATAGCCTGTACCTTCTCTGGGTCCATTTTTAGACCTTCTCCTGAAACTACAAACCCCAAATACACCAACTCTTTCTTCACAAAATTGCACTTCTTCAAATTAATCAGCAATTTCTCTTCTCTCAGCTTCTCAAATACCATACGAATATGCATCATATGCTCCTCCAATGTCTTACTAAAGATCAGAATATCATCTAGGTAAACAATGACAAACTTACCCAGAAATTCTTTCAGAACCTCGTTCATGAGCCGCATGAAAGTGCTCGGTGCATTGGTTAGCCCAAAAGGCATGACTAACCACTCATATAGTCCTTCCTTTGTCTTGAAGGCAGTCTTCCATTCATCTCCTTCTCTGATCCGAATCTGATGATATCCACTTTTCAGATCTATCTTTGAGAAATACACAGCTCCACTCAAATAGTCCATAATATCATCCATTCGTGGCAATGGAAACCTATACTTGATTGTGATCTTGTTTATTGCTCTGGAATCTGTACACATCCTCCATTCTCCATTCTTCTTTGGTGCTAATACCGCTGGTACAGCACGGGGACTCAGACTCTCACGGATCAAACCTTTCTGTAACAGTTCATGTACTTGTCTATTCAACTCCTCACTTTCTGCAGGTGTCATTCTGTGTGCTGCCTTATTCGGCAAACTCGCTCCTGGGATCAAGTCCATCTGATGACTGATCTTCCTGACTGGTGGTAATCCATCAGGCACGTTATCGGATACAATATCCTGAAACTCATTCAACAAATCTGCAACTTCTACAGGAACATCTTCTACTTCCTCTTTACCAGCTTTTGGAATTAAAGCAAAACATACATGCTCATGCCTCATACCATCTAGGAAATTTCTTCCATCAACAAAAGTTATCTTTGCATTACCACATACCTTTTCTTCAGTCTCCTTCAATGGCTTTAGCTTATGCCGCACTCCATCCTTTGTCAGGGAATAGGTATTCGCACGGCCATCGTGTACAGCACATCTGTCAAATTGCCATGGTCTACCCAACAACATATGACATGCATCCATAGATATGATATCACACAATACCTCATCTTGGTATCCGCCAATCTTGAACTTCACCAGGCATTGTTCATTGACCATGACCTTGTGGTCATCCTGTACCTAGGCAATCCAATATGGATGTGGGTGTTTCTGTCTCTTGAGCTTCAACTTTGTCACCATCTCTTCTGACACCAAATTGTCAGTGCTTCCACTATCAATGATCACATCACAACATTTACCTTCACACTTGCACCTGGTGCGAAACAGGCTCCTCCTTTGCTCAGGTTCATTCTCACCACTCAACAGGACTCTTCTGTTAATCAACGTTTCTCCTCTTTCAGCATCTTCAGAATTTGATGATCTGGCATCTTCATCTACATGTGCAACTCTGGCCTGGCCTTCATTTCTCCTGTCCGTTCTGCCTTGGCGCTGAGGACATTCAAATGCCCTATGACCTTCTTCTCCACAGTGAAAACATGTTCCACGGAAGCCACCTCTTCCAGATCCTTGTCCTCTTCCTCTTTCTCTCTGATCTCTATTATTCTGATCCTGGAAGCGATTGGAATTATTTCCTCGCTGATTCTGACTACTACTGGCCTCATCCTTCTTTTTCGAATCCTCATTTCGGCCACCATATGACCGTCCGCCAGATCGTCCACCGCGACCTCTTCCGTTTTGTCTGCTCTCAAACTTCTTGTTCAGCTTTTCCTCTACTTTTAGGGCAAATTGGTATGCCTCCTCAATACTGTTCATTCGAACCAGATTCAACTCCTCCTGAATGCTTGGCCTTAACCCATTAAGGTATCGGGCAACTTTCTCCTTATCAGCTTCGGCATGGCCTGTTCTGATGAGGAGTCGATAGAACTCCTCTGTATACTCCTGAACAAATTTTCCTGCTTGCTTCAAACTTTGCATTTTCTTCAGTAGGTCAAGCTCATAATCAACAGGAATGAACTGTCGCTTCAATTTTTCCACCATCCGATCCCATCTTGTGATTTTATCTTTCCCTCTTCTATTTCACTCCAATTGAATTTCTTGCCACCAGATCTTCGCATGACCTTTCAGTCTGGCCTTCGCAAATTTGACCCTATCAGGATCCTCAACATCTTCATACTCAAAATACTCCTCACATTCATTGATCCAGTCGATCAATTCCTCTGGGTTAAGGTTTCTAGAAAATGTAGGAACCTCAATCTTAGGTCTTTTCCCAATCTTAGAAATGGCCCGAAAAAGTCTTTCTTCCTCCTGGTTCACAATTTTGACTTCTCCTTCTTGATATTCTTCTTCGGCTTCATCCTCGCTTTCATCTCTGACATTAAGATTCATTCCTCTGCGAATCTCTTCTTGCAATGCTCGCACTTGTCTCTGCAGCTCTCTAACCTCAGGTGTTACAACACCAGCTCTTCCGCCACGTTCCCTTCGTGGAGGCATTTTCGCGATGTGCGCTGAAACCCTAGCCACTGTCCTAGTGCAAACTACCTCACAGTCGGTGATCTGTTTACACACTCAAGAACTCCTGCTCTGATACCACTTGATGAAGGGTGCTCCCCTTAATACCACAAACACATAACAGAAATAGAGAAACAACAACAATATGCAAGAACAGAAAATTGGCTTCTTATTATCTCCACAAATGTGGAATTACAAACTTTCAGAATTACAATATGCAAAGCCACATGGGCATTCCCTTACAATATTCTGTAGGACAAAGCCTCGAATCAATACCCAAATCTACTACCCAGAACTATTCTGAACTGCCTAAGACAATAATACAGCCTTCCTTATATAGGCAATTTTCCACCGCCTGGGAAGGTTCCAAAATTTTTAGCCAATAAGGCCGACCAAACTTAGAATTATTTTTATTTTACATTTCATTACATCATAGTCGGCTCAAAATAAATTTTGAAACCCGAACAAAAATTTTGAAGAAAAATCATTTTCCGCCATTTCAGGTGACCCAACTTCCGAAGACCATAGGTCATCACCAGTTGACCCGATTGACTATTGTAACCCCATTTCGGAAAGGGCGCGAGGAGCTCTACAACGCTTGAATTAAGCAAGCTTCATTCAGCCCAAAATTTAACCTCATCCGGGGCCTCTAAAGCCTTCAAAACTGAGTTCAAAGTTTCTGTCCCCTGTTGCCAATACCGAAAATCTTCAATATCTTCCAATATACACTTGATCTGGCAATGAAACTTTACTGGCAGACTTATATGACCAAAATGAACCTCTAAGAAAGAAATCAGATCATTCTGAGCACATACAAAAATTACCAAAAATAGTAACTTTCCATAAATAGCAGCTCTGCACAAGATAGCCCTTATTGAATTCAAATAAATAGAAATGTTTTTGGGTGATGCAAGATTGCTCTTACACCCAGGATGCTCCTGCATCAGATTTGCATAGGAAAAGGGCATTGATTTTGATGAGATCTTTTCTCCAGTTGTAAAAATGACTTCTATATGCACTGTTTTAAGTATTGTGGCTATTGAATATTTTCTTTTGGAACAACTTGATGTTAAAAATAAACCTTTCTCCATGGTGATTTTAAAGAATAAATATATATACAACAACCACAAGGATTTGAGGTCAAAGGTAAGGAGAACTTAGTGTGTAGATTGAAGAAAAGATTATATGACTTAAATAAAACACCTCAGAAATGATATATTAAATTTGATAGCTTTATGGTTGAGTATGGCTACAATTGGTGTAATTTAGACCATTGTATTTATTTTAAGAGGTTGGATTGTGGAAACTACATTATTTTATGTTTATGTGTTGATGATATGCTTGTATTAGGGTCTAACATGGATCACACTAAGGGGGTTAAAATAATAGTTAGCACATTATTTTTCTATGAAAGATTTGGGGGTATAAAAGCAAATCCTTGGTATAAAAATTTGTAGAAATAGGAAGAACAAAAAATTGACTCTATCTCAGGCTAATTATGTTGAAAAGGTGTTACAAAGATTCCATATGGAGAATGCAAAATCTATCACCACACCTTTCCTAGTCATTTTAAATTGACTAAGGAGATGTGTCCAAAGACACAATAGGAGGCAGGAAAAATGTCCAAGGTACCATATGCTTCAACTATAGATAGTTTGATGAATGCCATGGTATGAACTAGACTAAATATTGCACATGTTGTAGGAGTTAGGAGGTATATAAGTCATCTTAGAGTTGATCATAAAAATACAGTAAAGTGGACTCTTAGATATTTGAGAGGTACATCCAATAAATGTTTATGTTTTGAGGGCTCTAATACTGATTTAAAAGGATATGTTGACTTAGATTTGGTAGGGGATTTAGATACTAGGCAGAGTACCATAGGTTATGAATTTACTGTTGGTGGGACAATAATGTGTTAGATTTCTCAATTGCAAAAGGTGGTTTCTTTATCTACTACAGAGGTAGAGTATCTTGCTACTACAGAGGCAACTAAGGAGATGATATGGCTATAATTTTTCATGGAAGAGTTGGGAAAATAAAAAACTCAAAATTATTTGTTTAGAAATAGCCAAGGTACCATCCATCTAGAAAATAATTCCACCTTGCATTCAAAGATTAAACACATACTATTGAGGTATCACTTCATCCAGTTGGTATTGGATAATGGATAGTTAAAGATGAAAAAGATACATACAGATGAAAATCAAGCGGATATGTTTACAAAGGTAGTGACAAGGGAGAAGGTAAAATCCTCTTCATCTTGGGTTGGTCTTCAAGAATGAAAACAATAAAAAGAATAGCAGAGTCCATGGTGCATCAATCCAGCAGGAGCTTCATGGGTAGTGGTGTTGCTATAGGATTAGTCTCCAAGTGAGAAATTATTTAGTGTGGAGCTTGATTAGTCCCCAAGTGGTAGATTTTTGGTTTGTGGTGACTAATCAAGAAAGTACTATACACTTTCCATGTATCATGGGGTTTAGGATTAACTTGTCAACTCATTTGGGGTTAACTTGTCAAGAATTTTTGAGTTGACTTGTCAAGCATTTCCCTAGGTTGAATTGTTAGTATTTTTAGGGTTAACTTGTTAACTAACATAAATATTGTTAAAATGTCTAAGGGATAGGGTTTTCAAATGATAATTTCATGGCTTCTTGTAGTGGTATTGAGTTTTAAGGGATTGCAAATTGTAACAGGTTAAAATTACTAGATAATTAGATTGGACTTTGTTTTGTGGATGTAGCCCAAGATTGGGTGAACCACATTAAATCTTTGTGTCTTCTTATTCTAATTTTGTGTGCTTTATTTATTTGAATCATTGGTTATATTTGTATGTAACTATTATATTTTTGTCTTTGAATCCTAACATACAAATCCTGTCCACATGTGCTAATGAGATGGAAATAAGAACTGTCGTCAACAAACACCAAGAAAAAATGAAAACATAACTAGCCACAAAAAGCTTACGAAAATAAATTCCCTTTCATTAGACTCCCCAGGTGGAAAAAAAGAACCATGTGCTCCTACACACAAGATCATTAATAGAAATAATTGCCTCTTTTCTTTATTTTCTTCCAATATTTAGCTAGAATAGTTGTCATCTTTTCCCAACATTGATGTACTCTTCTCATCTCTCCATGCATGAATGGACATTCATAATTTGTTGTTCCCATCCAAAATATTGTTTTCTAAACACATGTTGATACAAACACACACACATTGATACAATCAACCACACACACATTGATACAAATAATTCAATGAAAATAAAGGATTTACATGTCCTTGTTTGCACACCATTTCACCTTTATCACCTTGTTATCCACTACATCAAAAACATGTTGCATCCTTATAATCTTTACTTACTATTCCATGCTCTCTCTCATATTCTTGGACTTTGATCATTCAAAATAGAAACAAAAAATCATTCTCATAAGATGAGACAGAATTTACCTCTTTATTCTTCACTCCCATATCTTTATCTTTAACCATATTATTTTTCTCCTTATCGTCATTAACTATATTTTTTGGCCATTCATTTTCAATTTATAATATCCATAATAATAAATCATCTTTTACTTCCTACATCATGACAACATAGATACACTCTTTTACTCCAAGAATAGTATGATCTTTAACATTCACAATTGCATCTTCTCAACTTTCGATAACCTCTACCTTTGTTGTTACTTTTACCTCTTCCTTTTCAATGACTTCTTTTTTCTTTCCTCTAGCTACAAAATCTTTTGTACTTATTAACATCACCTTTCCTAACAAGTAACATATGACATACATCTATGGGCATGATATCACACACTACACTATCCTAATACCTTCCTATTTGAAATTAAACCAAAGCTTTCTCATCAACCAATAATTAATGCTCCTTTTGTAACATAGAAACTTTATAAGGCATAAGATGTTTAATCTTCTCAAGCCCTAGCTTATCCACCATTTCAAAAACCACTAAATTATCCATACTAATGCTATTTATATTAATTTTGAAACACTTACCTTTTCCCTTACACTTTGTTCTAAATAAAGCTCTCCTTTGTATTGGTTCTGGAATCTTCTTTGGTGGCTTCAACAACACTCACTTTAATAGAAAATATTCTCTAGACTCAGGATCCTCATTGCAATGAGAAGGTGACACCACACTTTCTTTGTTTTCTTGTACACTCTAATTTATCCTTTCAAGCCTTGTTCATCCTTCCTATGGAAACTTAGGACACTCCCTATTTTTATGACCAACATACTAATTGCACTTTATACATTTACCCAATAAACCTCTTCCTCTTCCTTGATAACCACATCATTCAAATGATATACCTTCTCTATGCTGATAGCCTCCCCTTTCTTCATTGGATGGTCCAATAGAACTTCTCATTCCCTCATTTTGATATTGGAGCTATTATTTATCAACATACTATCTTCTTCATCCATAACTTATTCCTCTACCTTTTTCTTGTCACCTTTTGTTCCTCACAAGCTTGTCCTCTTCCTTGAGGGTCAATTGATAAGCCTCCTCTAGAGCTCTAGAGGTTGTGTGATTCATCTCATCCAACATGCTATACTTCAAACAATTCACATATCTTGCCACTTTCTCCATGTTTTCTTCACTATGACCAAATCTAATCACTAACTTATAAAACTCTTTAGTATAGTCTTTTATCGACATCTCCTATTGTTTGAGGTTCTGCAATCTTTTGAAAAGATTAATTTGATAATCACCCAAAAGGAATTTGGCCTTCAACTTAGCCATAGTTTTTTTGACCATGAGTTAATCTTTTCCTTATTCTTCTTGTAGGATTTGAACAATACAAATCCACAAAACCCGAAGATCACCTACATACAAAAACTTGTTACAAGGAAGTAGAGACAAGAAGAGGGCAAGGGTTTGACTCAAAAATATGAAGAAGAAAATATCCTCAATTAATGAATGAATTAAATTTATGATGGATCATCCTTATAAAGGAGATGAAAAGCCTTCAAAGGCAAGCCCTAGTGCATGTAATAATTAGTTAAATTATTACAAGACTAATGCATGCAAGTTTATATTTAAAACAACAAGTGCATGAGTTTCAAATAACTCATGCATGTGTGTTTAAATATAAACAACTAAAGCAAAAGAGTTGACATCTTAAGAAGGGATTAAAGTTAATAAATAAAATTAATACTTTACTCTAACACCCCCCCTTAAGATGAGCAACAATGCAGCTACAAACAATGCAAGAAGAAAGCAAATGAAACTACAGTGTTGAAAGCAAAAAATGGGTCTTGGCAACATGGCCTGATGAGGTACCAATGTACAAAGGAGAGTCTCTATAAAGCAGAGAAATAGAGAAAACCACATGGGAAAAACTCTACTCCAAAAAGAGACAAAGACTAATCTGAAGGACTGAAGAAGCCTCCAAAACTAGGAATGTTCCAGAAAATAGGAACAAGAATGAACATGTAGAACATCACTGAAGCAAGAAGATGCAAACTCTGTCAAGAATTAATTGTTGATTTGAATAACCTCCATAGAAATATGACTAGGTAGAGAAGACTGTAATTTGTATGAGTGCCCTCAAATAATACTACTCGAATCAGGAGGCAAACACCTGAACTCAAAGATATAGATGGCATAAACACCAAAAGTATGAAGAGATGATCAATCAAAGATGGAAGAGTGCATCCAAAAAATAGGAAAGAAAAGGGTGTCCATATGATAAATGATCCATCTCACTGGAATGCATAGGTACCTAGCCACTACAACCGCCTAGTACATAGAATCAAATAATGAATACATAGCTCACACTATCAAACCAAGGAAGCAGTAGAACCAACAATAAAAACCCCCCCATACTGCTGACAATGGAGTAATAACAAGTACACTGAAAAGATCATCCAATATGAACTGCATGATGAAGAAGAATTTGAAACATCAAATGTACAGAGAGAGTACAAATACATATAGAGATACCTGAGGCTAATGTCATTGGAGGAATGCTCACATCACAAAAGATGATGGAAAAAAAAGGCACACATCAAACCCCCCTAGCAGTTTACAATGTAGTGCGAGTACATAAAGCACAGACATGTGCAAGATCCCATCATACAATAGAATGACACTTTATCTCAGTGTGTGTGCATAAAAGAATGCTACAAAAATGAAGTATACACTTCTCAAAGAAGAGTTAAGGTTGCTGAAACAAAAGAACAACCTATGAAGAGCCATCCCCTAAAGGGAAGAGATCCCAGGACCTGTAACATCCAAGATATCCACCAGAGTGTAGAAATGCAAAAAACTAAATAAAATATACTTGGAGCAAAATTTGTAAAAATGAATCATAGAACTAGAAAACTCTCAGGACAAGCTTTCCAACGATATCTCGCTTTCCCAAAGCGGAGTCCGGATGCGCAATATAGAGCTTCCAGAGTGAAGAACTGAACATGTGTATTTGATAATAAAAAACACCATCAAAAAAGAAAAATCAGAAATTCAAACCTCCAGATCTGGATAGAGCTCGGAACCAAATTTTTGACGATATCTTGTTTGCCCGATTTTGACACCGTATGCTCAAGTTATGAGCAAAATACCATCGAGTGCTCCGAAGGACCCAAAATGGTGTTTAGATGTGCTGATGTCAGCACTTCACAGGCTTAAAATTGATGGCCAAATGGCCATCACAACATGCAAGCCCCTTGGGGCTAAAATTCTGGGCCCCTGGTCACTATATGACCAGGGGCTAAAACTGCATGCACTGGCTTAAATTTGACGGCCAAATGGCCGTCGCCGGCCAAAATGATTTTTTTTTTTTTGGGCAAAATCGCATGTGTGCCTCAGGATCCATGTCAGGGCATTCAGATTTTTGCCTCGATTTGCATGTCATTTAAAAAAAATAAAAATAATAATCTTGATTTATGTGCCAAACAGCAAAATTATCGCCTCATTTTGCATGCCAATTTGTACAAATTTTACCTCAGAAAGCATGCCGATCAGTACAATTTTCACCTCATGAACCGTTTCAAGCTTATGGTACCCAAAAAAAGGCCCAAAATGCAAAGTTGTCTAAATTGGACGTGCCTTATATCAAAATAGGGGTTTTTGGGCACTGCGAGCTCAATGGTGAGGTCCGTTTGAGCTCAAAGTGCACCAAAATTTAGGGACCCCCTAATTTCAAATAAAAAATAACCAAAAAATCCCTAATCTGAATCCTTCAAACGTGAACAAGTTGTAGCAGATTAGGCTTTGATACCATGTAGGATTTGAACAATACAAATCCACAAAATCTGAAGATCACCTACATACAAAAACCTATTACAAGGAAGTAGAGATAAAAAGAGGGCAAGGGTTTGACTCAAATATGAAGAAGAAAATATCCTCAATTAATGAATGAATTAAATGTACAATGTATCATCCTTATAAAGGAGATCAAAAGCCTTCAAAGGTAAGCCCTAGTGCATGTAATAATTAGTTAAATTATTACAAGACTAATGCATGAAAGTTTATATTTAAAACAACAAGTGCATGAGTTTAAAACAACTCATGCATGTGTGTTTAAATATAAACAACTAAAGCAAAAGAGTTGACATCTTAAGAAGGGAGTAAAGTTAATTAATGAAATTAATACTTTACTCTAACACTTCCTTTGTCTCTCTACTTGGACATAATCCCACAACATTGTAGTGTGGAATTTGATTCTCATACAATAAAAAATCACTTTCTTTTCTTCAAATTTTTTTTTAAACTCACAATATTTTTCAAGTTAATTAATCTAATTAATAAGCTCTTCTCCATTGAGGCTTCTAGAATACATAGAAACCTCTACTTTAGGCTTGGATCCTATACTCATGATTTCTCTTATTAGTCTCTCATAATTTGCAATCAATTATGAAATAGCCCCATCATTGATTTGGGATTCCTCTTCTTACATGTCACTACCTTCATCAATCATCACACCTCTTCTTTGTGCCCTCTCAATAACATCCAACCTTGCAGTGATGTTTAGTAGAATTTCATAGATTCCCTCATCCTAACCTCTTCTTCCATATCCCCTATTTGTTCTTCGTAGTGGCATACTATATTTTCTTAGAAATACCAGATCTTTCAGGATTTGATATCAAATCATAGAAACATATCCTCCCCTTTCTAACAATTTAAAATGATGGAAACCTCCTCTACTTAACAATTTACATATATTTAGAACTTGATGGAAATACTCTAAAATGATTGAAACAAAATTAATGAAGAGGAACTAAATCAAAGAGAACATGACATAAAAGATAACCCAATCAACCATAATTAATGTCAAACAAAAGGATTACAAAGAAACAACACTTAAACAAAGAACAAAGGTTTCTTTTGTATTCATTAATCTCTATCAATATTGATTACAAAGTAACTGTTCATCTAAGAAAAGGATTGTTCTCTTCCCACAATATTTTTATTCATAACTTCCCTCCACTGTCCTATTTCAATGCTTATTTAGTCAATAGAGAGAAGATATATTACTTATTCATTTATTGTGTCAACTCTTTGAACATGAAATGATCGATCCTTACAAGGACCATTTTATTCTTCTAACATTCTAAACTTCCAACTCTCTATTATGCATGCCTTCTCCTTGTCAATGAATATCCCCCTTCATCTTTTCTTAAGGCCCCTTTTACTAGCAACCAAATCTCCTTCTAAACTAGACACAAGAATGGTTAACGTCCTCTTTGTATCGTTACAAATTCTAAAATGCCCACTGAATTTAAACAATGTCCTCCATATCCCTTTTCAAATTAAAATCCAATGAATCTCTACCTACCATCTCCCATCTTCTTACATGGCTACATGAAGTGTAAAACTCATCTCCACATGTGCTAATGAGATGTAACTAAGAATTATCATCAACGAACACCAATAAAAAATGATTGCTAAACAAAATGAAAATATAACTAACGACACTAAACTTACTGAAATCAATTCCCTTGCATCAAAGGGGATGAAGAGGAGGAGGATGTTTCTAAGGGAAAGGTTTAGGAGAGGAAAGGGAGTCATGAGAACTTAATTGTTAATAATATATGGAATACATTTTAGCAAATAACTAGGAGAAACAAGTTTGGTTGGCTACATAAGATGGTATATTTAGAAGGGTCTCCTTATCATTCAAAAATTTCTAAGAAGATCATGAATCTTAGAAGGGGTATTTCATACTTTTGTAAGAATTTCAAATAAATTTATGAGGAGGTTTCTGGGTTCTATGAGTTGATTTTGAATTTTTCCTTGAATCAATAAGGATATATACCCCCAAAATGGTAGAATTTACCTTAAAAAAAAATAGAATTCATATGACTCTTAAAATCTAGCCAATTTATTTATTTTCCTCATTTTGAATCCTATCTCTCATTTACACATCCAATGTCTTAGTACTCTAGTTCATTCTTACAATCTCTCATACTTTCAAACTATCTATAATATTCTTTATATCTTCATACTAATACTATTGAGTATTAATTTTTTCATGTCATTAGTTAATCACTAATACAAAAATATTCTCAAAGGTTGTGGCATTTGATAACATCCTTGTAAAGAATAAAGTTTCGACACAAAAGCCACATCAGTAAAACCCACAATACAAGGGAGTCAATCAACAAGTCAATGGTCGAATGCATAAGTTGACAAGATACCAATCAATTCCCTACAACAAAGGAATAAAAGAAATACAATTACGACCATAATTTTTGAAATGATAAAGCATACCTTTGTCCAAAGATAAGTGAAAAGTCAACCATTTGTCGAGTGTCCTAAAGAAATCACAATAAGAGGTGTCAAATACAAGAAAGTACAAACTATCATGTCAGGATAACAACTTAAGATATTTTCAAGGTAATTGTCGATTCCCATCAGTAAAAGAGTAAGAGTAGTTTAATTATGAACTTCCATTTCATAAATATAAAGGTAAACATCAAAGTCAAGAAATATCATCATGACAAATACAAAGAAACATATAGCACTGAAGGTAAAGTCCTTCCTGAAAGAAGCTTCAAACACATGTTCACAAAAGTCAGCTAGGGAGAGAATATTATGGAGTGTGTTTCCACCCTACCACGAAGTAGTAATTCTTATCTAGAATCCTTCTTGACATGAAGGATACCCAGCTCAGCTAGAGGATATATAATCAATTAAAACTAAGGAGTAATAGAATATGTGCTACTGGATACATCCACATTCAATTTTTAATATAACATGTCACGGACTTCCAAAAGCATACCTTGTAAATCTGCTTCCATTTCATACATATAAAAATATTGTGCAAAGATTCTCATTTAATGCATAGTACATCACGTTTCCATGGGTGCATTCAACATACATATAGGAACATAACAAAATCCTTTTCCTAACTATCAAAACCACGTCAAGTTCATACATTTCTGTCAATATCTCTTTTAGTTCAAATGATAATTATAAATTAAATTCATCATAATACACAAAGAAAATATGAGAATACACATATAAAAAATTCATTTCAATCATGAAGTATAAACTATAACAATGATTAATAGGCACATCACAAAAAGGTCTAATGAATTTACATGTCTAAGTTCTTCCATATATCTTCTCATTAAGATTTAATTTCACCTCTTTTATTTTCTATAGTAGTGTAATAAGAAATAACTATATTCTAAATCATTATCATCAAGACATGGTTAAACCAAATGCATCAGCTAGGCATATAAAAATAGAAGCATCAACTTTTTCTTGAACAACATGTTGAGATCTCAATTATTTCTCACATACTTAGATATACCAAGAGATTATTTTAAATGAAGGAACTCACAATAATGGCATAGGAAGCAACAAGATTTCATGATACTTTAATCATATCAAGTTTCACCAACAAGTACAAAGGTGCACACATTCTTATTTTCAATATAAATTTATCATAGAATTTCCAAGATATACTTAATTAAAATGATTCCATTCAACAAAGTGGTTAGCATAGACTACATGAAGTTCTCATACCTCGTGTCACAGTTTTGAATTCAAATAAAATAGTAACATTGCCATAGCTACATGAAGTACACTTGTATCTTGTCACAATTTTAATGATTAGAACAACGAACTTGACTCTCATAAATTTCAATCATATTTTCGAATAGAGATGATCGTCAAACATGTTATTTGGTATACTATCATTTGTTCATTGACTAGGTTTTCAACAATGATGACTAATTTCAATTCCAAAAGTTTATTTCAAGTTTTTTCCCAAACTATGGGGTTCAACCAGATAATATAAAGAAAAACATTTTTGCTACAGGAGAAACAGTTTAATCATTTAAATCATGCAAATTTCAATCTTCCTTTTATCCACTAATGTATCACATTGAAGAAAAAGTCACAAAACATAAAAACAATCAATTGTCAAAGCTATTCTAGAAAAAAAACAATTTAAGAGAAGTAACAGTCAATAAAAAAATGACCTGCAAAGAGCTTAAAATCAACCATAAGTTCCATATGTTGATATTCAACCAGATTTGTTTGTGTACTATCATTTGATCCTTGATTGAAGTTCTAAAAGTGTTATTTGAAAACGAAAAAAAATCATTTCATAGTTCTTCATAGCCACATCATTTAAACAAAAAATATAAATAATAAAACCATTACGACAGGAGACATTCTTCTTTTAAACTAAATCACAACTCATAAAATAATTATATAATCAATCTCCATTATAATTTTTCAGAAACAAGGAATTTAAAAGTAAAGAAAAATACTAGTCAATATTCCTTCAAAGTTGATTTTTTTTGTGGTTTTTTAGCTTTCGGTATCCTTCCAGATCTCGTCACCTATTATTTTTAACCTTTCAGCCATTTACGATTCCCAACTCTTTGTCTCATATTTATATATATAAATATATATCCTCTATTCAACTAGTGCGCATATCTGTTAGAAGTGAAGGCCAACAGGCATCTAATTTCTTATGTATTTTATTATGTCTGTTTGGTTCTTTAAACCGTTCATTGTATTCATCTGGAGCCTTTATATATTTTCTGCTCCTGTTCATTTGTAATCAACCTTTTTGAGATATAATACAATACTCTGCAGTCTAGACGTAGCCACAATTTGTGGTGAACTAGGATAAATCTCGTCTTTGCATTTGTTATTTAGTTTTATAATCTGCTGTATAATTTTCTCATTTTTTCAATCCTTTCAATTGGTATCAGAGCACAGGCTGTGCAGGTTGGAAATCGGGGTTTGAATTTTTGGAGAGATGGAGGATTCGAAAATAGAGAAATTCACAGGCAAAAACTTCAGCCTGTGGAAAGTGCAGATGCGTTCTTTGTTGATCAAGAAAGAACTTGAAATCACAATAGATGGAAAAGCTAATAAACCAGCAGTGATGTCAGATGAATATTGGAAGAAAATTGATGATAAAGCAATGGCATCAATCTTTCTTTCGCTGTCACAAAATGTTCTGTTTAATGTCTACAATGAAAAGACAACAAAAGAAGTTTGGGATAAACTTCAGAGCACATACGAAATGGCATCGGCTGCGAACAAAATCTTCATTATGAAGAGGCTTTATAAGTTGAAAATGAAGGAAGGAACTACGATGTCGAATCATGTGAATGATTTGAACACTTTATTGTGTCAAGCAACCTCGGTTGGAATGACTCAAGATGATGAAGCCAAAGCTATCATCTTATTATGTTCTTTACCGAATAGCGGGGATCCTGTAGTTACAACGGTTAGCACTGCTAATTCCTCAAAGAAGCTGGTCTATGATGATGTGGTTGCTACTTTACTTAGTGAAGATATGAGAAGTAACAAAGACACCTCAGTCGGTGATGCCCTTACCATGGTGAGCACCGAAAGAAGGGGAAGAAGCCAGCATAGAAACAATAATTACAATAAAAGGAAATCAAGATCACCCAATCGATCAAAGTCAAGAGGAAGAAATGGAGAGTGCTGGTTTTGTGGCAAACCAGGCCACTCAAAATGAAATTGTAGATTCTACAAGAAAGCACAAGAAAGAGTGAGGAATTGTGAAGCTAATATAGCCTATGGAGCAGATGAAGCTGCTCTAGTTCTTTCTACAAGCGACTCAAAATCAGATTCTTGGGTGATAGATTTCGGAGCCTCCTTCCATGCTACTTCAAGTACGGATTATTTTAAAAATTATCAAGAAGGTGAATTTGGAGAAGTGTTTTTGGGTGACAATAAAGCATGTAAAATCATTGGGAAAGGAGAAGTTATTTTGCATCTAGAAGGTGGAGCAAAATTGTTGCTCAAGGATGTTAGACATGTTCCTCAATTAAAGAGGAATTTAATTTCAGTCAGCCAACTATATATCCAAGGATTTAAAACAGAACTCACGGATACTTGGAAAATAGTCAAAGGTTCATTGGCTATTGCTAGAGGAGAGAAGACCAGTAGCCTCTATATTTTGAAACCAATCAATGAGGTGGGAGCTGCTATGACAATCATAGGTAGCGATGCGGCACTTTGGCATCAAAGATTATGCCACATGAGCAAGAAAGGCCTAGAAGCACTACTCAAGAGGGATCAACTACCGGGTCTCCAATCAGCAAACTTGGAGTTTTGTGAACATTGTCTCTACGGCAAGCAAAAGCGGGTCAGCTTATTGAAAGATGGGCATGAGATGAAGGTTAAACCATTGGAGCTTGTGCACTCGGATGTCTTTGGTCCTACCGAGGTAAGCTCTTTAGGAGGCGCTAAATATTTCATTACTTTCCTTGATGATTGTACTAGGAAAGTTTGGATATATATGATGGCAAATAAATCAGAAGTTTTTTCTAAATTAAAAATTTTCAAAGCTCTTGTTGAAAACCAAAGAGGCCACAAAATTAAATGTTTAAAAATGGATAATGGAGGGGAGTTTTGTTTGCTGGAATTTGATAACTATTGTGTAGATAATGGTATCCGTAGGGTGAAAGTTGTCCCCTACACCCCTCAAGAAAATGGGGCAGCGGAAAGACTTAATAGAACAATCCTTGAGAAAGCTCACTGTATGCTTTCTCATGCAGGTTTGGGAAAAGAGTTTTGGGCTGAAGCATGCAATACAGCGGTTTATTTGATCAATCGAAGTCTATCATCAAAGTTGAACTTCAAAATTCCGGAAGAAGAATGGAAGGGAAGAAGAATTTCCTACTCCCATCTTAAAGTGTTTGGTTGTCAGGCTTTTGCACATGTTCCTAAAGAAAAACGGAGCAAGTTGGATCCCAAATCACAGCCTTGCATATTCGTTGGATATGGGGAAGAACAATTTGGTTATAGACTTTGGAGCTTAATTGAGAAAAAAATTATCAGAAGCAGGGATGTAGTCTTTAATGAAAATACATTTCCTCACTCTAAAGAAGAAGAAATTTCTACAAAAGAATATATTCCCCTATTCGACATGATGAATAATGGAAATCAAAATTCTCCCATCTACTCACATGTGAATCCTACAGCCAACTCCCCAATTTCTGTTCTACCCTCTATGCCTCAGCATTCTCAAAGCTCCTCATCAGACGGTTTGATGAATGAAAATCCTCATGATTGGAATCCATATTCCACCGAAGCCTATTTTCCTACATCCCCTATTCACGATAGCTATGAAGAGCATAATAGGGAGCACTCACGGATAGGAGCACATTTTGACCATGCTTTACCTCCATACGGTTTGAAAGAAACTGGTCACGTCAGGAATTCTGCAGAACACGACAAGGGTGAAAGCTTTTTATCACACGGTGATACCTATCATTGCGGTTATACTAGTCTCGGCAGGGATATAATACAATGCGGGAGGGACACAACTCATCGCATAACAGACAATACACTTGATATCGGCAATTCCACACACGGTAATACCCACGGTGACAGGCAAGACAACATTCACGGTGGGCAATTTCCCCACACTGCCAATAGGGAAGAAACTCACGGTTTTGACAGGGAGTTTGGAATTCACGGTGGGAGTCATGAAATCGATGACAATACCAGTCAATATGGTCTTCACAGCAACCATAACACTCACGGTAACAGGGATAACACTCATACTCACGGTAGCAGAAATATCACTTGCGGTAGCAATGATAACACTCCCGCTAATGCAAATAATGGTAAAGGAGACCAGTCAAGATATCCCCTGCCACCGCAATACACCAGTCATTGCGGTAACAAAATTGTAGCATCTCACGATTTTGACAGTGAAGAAACTCACAATTTTGGCAGAGATACTCACGGTTTCACTTGCAATTATAATCACGGCAAAGAACAGGTGGAAACATGCAGTAACATTACTAATGAAACTCACGGTGGTATTGATAACAATACCAATCATGGTGATAAAGAAACCAGTCATGGTAGAAACAAAGAACAGATAACAAAGAACTTTGAAGAACTCTCACAGAATTTGGGGGCAAATGAATATATCCAAACAGAAAGGCAGGGATTTAAGCAAGGAAATAAACATCCCAGAACTACTACTTCTGGCTCTCCATTTGAGCTAGTTCAGGATCAGACAGAAGGTGTTGAACCTCAATTGAGAAGATCAACCAGACAGAGAAGAATGCCAGCTAAATACTCGGATTATGAGCTATTGTTCGCTGAAGAAGCAGAACCTACAATCCTTGTCTCAAAATTTGCAGAACTGTCAACATTCAAAGCTACTCTCAAAGATGCCAATAGTGATAAATGGCAACAAGCGATGAATGAAGAGATGAATTCCTTACTCAATAATCACACCTGGGAATTGGTACCTCTTCCACCTAATAGAAGACCGCTTAGAAACAAGTGGGTATACCAGATTAAGGAAGAAGATGAAGGCAGAAAATGCTTCAAAGCCAGATTGGTGGTAAAGGGGTTTGATCAGGAAAAGGGGATAGACTTTAATGAAATCTTCTCACCGGTTGTTAGAATGACAACTATCCGAACAGTCTTGGGATTAGCAGCAGCATGGGATCTTAAATTGGAATAGCTTGATGTGAAGACCGCTTTCCTACATGGTGATGTAGAAGAAGAATTATACATGGAACAGCCTCAAGGATTCATCAAGAAGGGGAAAGAACATCTTTATTGCAAGTTAAATCAGAGTTTGTATGGCCTCAAACAAGCTCCTAGACAGTGGTACATCAAATTTGACTGCTTCATGACTGAAAATAATTTCACAGGATGTGAATCAGACCCATGTGTTTACTTCAAGAGACTTCCTAATGGTGAATTCGTCATTCTTCTTCTTTATGTTGATGATATGTTAGTGGCTGGCACAAACAAACGAATAGTCAATGAGTTAAAGGAGAAATTGGCAAGAAAGTTTGACATGAAGGACTTAGGGGCAGCCAAGAAGATTCTTGGCATGACGATCACAAGGGACAGGAAGAAGAAAGAAATTATATTATCACAACAATAATACATTGATAAAGTTGTTGAGAGGTTTGGCATGGCTGATGCTAAAGTTGCTCCTCTTCCCCTTGCTGGTCACTTCTGTTTAAGTTTAGATTTGTGTCCTAAAACACAAGAAGAAAAGGACTTCATGGAGAAAATTCCATATAAATCCGCATTTGGCAGCATCATGTATGCAATGGTTTCCACTTGCCTCGACATTGCTCATGCGGTGGGAGTAGTGAGCAGATTCATGAGCAATCCCGGGAAAGCTCATTGGGAAGCTGTTAAGTGGATACTAAGGTATCTAAAAGGAACTTCAAATTTTGCATTATGTTTTGGAGGTAATCAGGTTCAGCTGCAAGGTTACACTGATTCTGATCTTGTCAGAGATTTGGACAAACGAAGGTCTACTACTGGATATATCTTCACGTTTGCTGGAGCTGCCATCAGTTGGGCTTCAAGGTTGCAACATTGCATTGCTCTTTCTTCAGCTGAGGCTAAATACTTAGCTCTTTCCGAAGGTGCAAGGGAAATGATTTGGCTTTAGCGGCTGTTTGGTGATCTGAAAGTGCATCAAAATGAGTATAAATTGTTTTGTGATAGCCGCAGTGCTATCTTCATGGCTCATAATCACTCTTCACAATGTCGCTCTAAGCACGTTGACGCACATGCTCACTTCGTTCTTCATGCAATTGAAGAGGGAAAGTTGGAAGTGGTCAAGATTGATACTAAGATCAATCCAGCGGATATATTCACCAAGGTTGTCGGCAAAGAGAAGTTTGATTGTGCAAGGACTTCTCTTGGCCTTGTGAAGAAACGGTAAGGCAACACTTCAGCAGGGTATTGGGTGAACAGTTGCAGTATGGTTGTCCTTCAGGTGGGAGTTTGTTAGAAGTGAAGGCCAACAGGCATCTAATTTCTTATGTATTTTATTATGTCTGTTCAGTTCTTTAAACCGTTCATTGTATTCATCTGGAGCCTTTATATATTTGCTGCTCTTGTTCATTTGTAATCAACCTTTTTGAGATATAATACAATACTCTGCAGTCTGGACGTAGCCACAATTTGTGGTGAACCAGGATAAATCTCATCTTTGCATTTGTTATTTAGTTTTATAATCTGCTGTATAATTTTCTCATTTTTTCAATCCTTTCAATATCTCCTCTTTTCTCTCAGCTACGCACACTTCTATTCTGCTTAGGTGACAATCATTTTTCTTTTCCAAATCTGATACAAACGTCCCTCTTTTATTTTTATTTTTTTATGAAGGACACCATAAAGAATCTCTTATTCGTGAAGATGACTACAGACTTTGGTAACGAATGTTGTAATAAATCATATTCACCTTGAGATGGCTTAGTCAATCAATTGAATCTAGCAAATTAAAAAAAATGATTGCTGAGCTTGTCTAGTGATGTTGCGTGCCTCTTTTTTTTTCTTCTTTTAACTATCGTGCCTCCCCCCTCTTCGTATGAATAACCCCCAAATTATGTACATGTCTCCTGCGAATATCTTCCTAAACTTCTGCCGGAATC
Source organism: Chamaecyparis obtusa (assembly GCA_027943335.1). Lineage (NCBI taxonomy): Eukaryota > Viridiplantae > Streptophyta > Pinopsida > Cupressales > Cupressaceae > Chamaecyparis > Chamaecyparis obtusa. Next base: position 866,953 of record BSBK01008093.1, on the reverse strand, counting down.
CCCCTCTAAAACAATTCCATTTTTTCCTCAATCTAGGTGCAAGACTCCTAGTGCATCATCTGCCATCTCTTTTTAACTTCCCCAAAACAATGGTAAATGAATCCACTCGTATTTTCTTAGGCACTATTAAAGGAAAAGTGGTTGCTGTTCAATTATTTAGAAGAAGAGATGAGTTCTGTCATTTTATTTACTCTGTGTGTTCTCTTAATTCCTGTGCTAATTCTGTCAGGAATCTCTCCCCCACTGTGCCATGTGCAAGAAGAGTTTACTATTGATTTTATATATATCTTTCTTATAATCTTATTTCCACATTGCAATGTACCTAATATAAGCTTCGTTACTTATTATGTTTCCATCTCCATTTCAGATTTTTCCTCCGAACACCTCAAATAAAAGTTCTAAATTCTTCACAACGTAAACATTGATATATCTTGGTTAGACTATGTTATTTATTCTGCACATATCATTATTTTAATTTCTATTTCCATTTCAGACTCTTCCAAACACCTCAAACAAAACCGGACCTACCAACCTGAACAACCAAATAGTGCTGCTAATTTATTCTAGGCGAATCCAAAGAAGAGGAGATTGTTAATTCACATGTTTTCCCCACCTAATCTATCCTCATGTGACATGAAAGACCTAACAAGTTGATCATACTCTGAGTGGACAAATTTTGTTCTCTTCAATTATGATTGCTATATTTTTCCATCTGTGTTAAAGATAAGAATACCTTTCCTAACTAACCTCCTTCGACTATGGAAAATATTTATTTCTACCGCAGCAAGGTGGAAGGATATGATAGAATTATAGAGTCGCGGCTTCCTTCCTCCATGCATAGTCGTAAACCACAACTTGTTGGTTCATACTTTCATCCAGAGTAGCCATTTTATTAACCACATCTTTTACCCGTACACAATAATCCTTCACATTCTCAATTTCTTATATTTTCAAAATTTCAAACTTCCTTTTCAAGGTTTGTAGCTTGACAACTTTGATTTGATTATTACCCCCACTAAGTATCTTTTGGAGTTGTCCAGGCCTCTTTAGTTGTCTTTGCATCTGATATTTTAGAAAACAAACTCCTATTAAGATCCATTTGAATGTGATATAAGGCCATTGCATTTTTCCTCTCAGCTTCCTTCTTAATCCTTTTTTCATTAGCTTAAATCATCAGGCTCCTCATACCATAATTCTACAATATCCCAAAAATATTTTCCTGTCAAGAAAGTCTTCATTTTTATTGCTCAGTATCCATAATCAGTCCCATTAAATTATAGAATTGGTAAAGTATTTGCCATGATCCTGTAGTTTTAATACCAAATGTGAAATCTCTAACAACAACCCAAAAATAATGATAAAATATATACAACAATTATAAAAACATCAAATCTGTTCATAAGAAGAAATATTCCATAATTTTATTGAAGTCTTATAAAATACAAGGCAGCTTGAAAAACAAAACAGAGGTGCATATTTATTGAAATTACATCTCTCAAAAAAATATTCAAATATAGATAAAAACAAGCTTTATTAAATAAAACAGATTTATCTAGAAACTCCAACCTTGCATGATAGACATGCTTTATTTTGCAGTAAAAACAACTACAACCTAAATAAAACTTAAAAAAACTAAAGCTGAATTAAAACTCGTAAAACCAAGTATCCAATAAGTCGCTATTTTTAGGAGCTGCATAAGCGCAAAATTATCAACATCTAGAAAATAACGTCTCAATCCACTTATTTAAACACATGATACATACATTGAATCACTCACCAAACAAAAATCGATCCAAAGAAATTAAGAGTAATGCAGCTTGCAAAGAAGTTTTTAATACTGTTGATGTTGGTAGTGATATTTGAACAGATGAGAATGATTTCAGCGTAGTGCGGCATTGACTACGAGTGTTTTAGTTCAGAGGACTTGCGTTTCTGCAAGGTTGCACCCTACCCTGATGGAGGAGGAACCTGTGCATCAAACTGTGCCTGACCATCACATTTCCATTCAAAATAAAAAACTACTACATATCTCTATCTTCATTTCTTATCAGTGGAGAGGGATCATATATTGGCAGACATAAGAAAAAAGTAAGAGGTTAGGTATTATGTATTAGTCTCTAGCTAAATATAGAAGAGCTATGAAATAGTCTCGAGCTCCAAGAATGTTGAATACTGCAAAAAAATATGTATTCATTTGTCGGTTGAGGTGAACGTCTTTTGAATGCTTGGGATTTATCAAGCCAAAGTTCTTAGTAAGTTCGATTGGAACTAGCATAATTTTATTGAATTAAAGAAATGATCAATAAAAGAAATCGACAGGTTATGGTATTTATCCTTTGCAGGGATTGATATCTAAGTTGGATCCGATGCGTTCGTGGTTATATTATAATTTTTCTAAGATCTTTCCAATTAAATGTGTGAGTGAAGTCCACAAATTAATTGTTATTGCGATTTTGGCTATCTACTATTGCATCTGTTTATAATTTTATGATTATATTTAATTTCATTATTCATCTCAAATTTACATCTAGACTTTTCAGCGAGTAGTAATACTGGTGAGGCAATGCTTTCAGGGGATTTATTATGTTTGGGTGTGGAAGTAACTAAACCCTCTTGTGACATCTTATTCAGCTCTTATAAAAATATAAATGGTTATTTTGATAACGTAACCACTACAATGGATTGAACTATGAAGAAACGGGATATATTGATAGCAATAATGTAATGCTAATCTAAGCTTATTCGAGACTGCATATTCTCATTAGAAAAGGTAGCATTAGGCTCAAAGATTCATAAGCTATAGTTCATTCACTGTGTAGGCACTCATAATAGTCCGAAGGATTCTATAATGGTGAGAAAGTATGGTAAAACATTCAAACATGACAAAAGACAAAATAAGAGAATCTATTTTACTAAGATGAATACTCATTTAAACATGGGAAGTGCTTGGATCATACATAGCTCACTACAAAAACTAATGACCCCTATACTGGTGGCATCATGATCTTTGACAAGGTTCATATATCTAATTATAAGATATCCATCAAAATGAGCGTCTACAATGTTTCTATTCATAAATATATGGACCAACATAAAATATCATTTCTAGGTTGTTAAATTATGACATAATATCATAAATAGACAAGGTTCATATATTCAACTATAAGATATCCACCACAATGAGCATTTATAATATCTTAAATAAAGATATAAGAATCTAGATATGTGCAAAGGCCATAATATCATAAATAAGGATATAAGAATATGGATTGGTGCAAAGGTGGATTAGATATTTAGCTATTTTTCTTATAGTGAAAAATTGCTTGATAAAAGGATCTAATTTCATAGATTTAGTTAAGAATAAAGGATGTAATTATTTTTTATACTATTTTAAAAACAACATAACTAGCCTTGGATATAATTTAACTATCCCCAGATATAATGTAAGCTTTAATCCTCATGAATGAAGTTAACTTTGTTTGTAAGGATTATATTGGCCATTAATCTTTATAATCAATCTTGTGTTGTTTTATAAATTGAATTTGTATGCACTCAGATTACTCAAAAATACAATTTTATTATGAAACCTCATAGCACAAGTAACAGGAATTCACATTTAAGAAATTTAAAATTATGAATATAAAATTAAAGAAAAAATGATAAATATCTATGGAGATTAATTGGTTTCTAAGAACCCTTATGACCCATGGAATGGAATATTAATTGACCATTCTTAATTAATAATAAAATACTATGAGCTCGAGTCTTTGGTGAAATGGTGGGGCTTCTTGTTTGTAGTGCCAACAAGAAAGGTTCAAATTCTTATTAGATCACTCTCTACTGTGGCAAGAATTGAGAGCCTTTACCTTGACCCTTGGTGAAATAGTGTGGTTCTTAGCCTATAGACCATTAGAAAATATTTCAAAAATGAAATTATCCAATTACACATATGAGATCCCTTGATTCATGCATCTTACTTCAAGATAAAATGATCTCCATATTTTATAACATTATGATCTTAAAGAAGATTAAGAGGTCTTGAGTTACTATCCACAAATACTTTAGAGTAATATATTTATTATTGTAGTTATGTCTATTACCTAATACTTACTGGTTTATAACCTCCTCCTCTGCATTGTATAAATTTCCTCTAAACCATAAAGAAATTATCAAATTACCATAATGATGCATTCTTGAGAGTGCTCGCTATCATAATCAAATTGCAAATGACTTGTTCCAAGTTGTTGCCATGTTTGTGGTGGAATAGTCAATCAATTTTATCCATGCATAGTTTTATAGAATGTTAGAAGAGAACCAGTGTTTATATTAAAATGTCGAGCTCTTTTGTTTTGCATTATTAGCTTTTATATGGTGAATATATTAATTCACATTTAGCGCAAAAGTTTGGCAAGCATAGGCATTTACATTTAGTAATTAGTATGTAAATGATAATGTCATTACTATTGCACATGGAAAGACTTTACTAGAAGATTTAAATACATTAGCCACATGAATGGGAGTATGAAGATTGTTTGATCTTTGACGTTATGCTTAGAGGTTCTAATAGGCATAAGAATTTGAAGGGTCCCATTGCTATCATATTTTAAGATGATTTTGATGAAGTCAAAGACAATTTGTTAGAAGACCAGTACTCCTCACTAACTTGGTGAAATATGAAGGACATTTTATGTTAAGTTCTTATTTATCAGGTTAAGTGGTGATACTTAAACCAAAATCTCAGTCAACACTACCAATAATATTGGCATAGCAGAATCCAAACTTAATATTTCTTAGAGGCAAAGATAAAATTACCAAAGAGAAGGATTGCATTGAGGAAGTGAATTCATCACTGAAAAATATCTCAAAATTGCTCCTCCTACACTCTCCTCCAACAAAAAGAACCCTTATTGATATTCTCATTCAAAAAAAATCATACATCAAAATCTAGTGCTTTGAGTCCTAAAATGGGAAATGAAATCTTTTCCATTTGTTAGGATAATAAAATATGACAACAAAAAATATAACTAGTGAATGCTAATAAGAATCAAGAAATAAACTAGAAAATCCATTAAGGTTCTGTGACATTTCAACTAAGATTCTGCATTTTTTAGTGTCACGTGCTTTGAAGATGTCTATCCATTGTAGGTGGGAGTTGGTGACCTAAAAGGGAATTTGAAAGAAGTTCTTCAGACTATGATGTCCTTTGTTAAAGGATCAATGTAGAGAGACCAGATGTGCTAAAGGCTAGTGTGGTGTCATTTTCCCTTGGTAAGATACAATGTAGCAGTTCCCTTGGGTTTTCTATTGTGCAAAACGTGTCGTTAATCTTCAATTATTTGGAGGCTAGTAGCATAGGAGGATGAAGGAATCTTCACAATCTCAAGTTAGGTTCTCATTTTATGCATTTTTTTTGCATGAGAAGCATTTTTGACATTTTTAGTTTATGTTTTTCATTTTTCTTTCTTTGTTAATGTTGACAAATATGAAGAATTCATGTGTTGTGAAGATTCATTTTGAAGATAGATTTAAGATTTGGTGTTAAGATCAATATGAATGGTTCTACAACAAGATTTAAGGTGGCTAAGAAAACCCATCTCAAAGACATGGAATCTACCAAGGATACATATGCTACTCTAGATAAAGCAAAGAAGGATACTCTTCCTAGCCCTACTACTAGGTTAAGATATATGTACAAGGGAGTTACCCCATTGATAATTTAGTTAAGAAAGTTAGGAGTATCAATGTTGATTTTATTCAGAAGAATGTACATTTAGTCAAAAGTCTCTAGGTAGTGTAGGATAGTGTTCCCTAGTTTTTTGGTCCCTTTTACTTGGCGTCATATCTCTTATTTATCTTTTTTCTTTGTACTTGGGTTTTTGGTCCCCACAAAACTAATTTTTCACAATCCGAAAATTAATTCACGAATCTATATATTTTTAAAACAATTTAAGTTATATTCTGTAGGCCTCAAGATCATTATCTCACGATAACTCAAAATCAATGTTAAAATATACATTATTTTAAGGGTTTCTAAAGAGGATAATATTTGTAGGAATGGTTACATCTAGTGTATTTCCAAAAGTTTCTCTATAAAAAAAGTATCCTTATGTTTATAGTTTCATTTTATAAAAAAATGGAACAAAAAGTAAGTTATAAAAAATTAAATTTAAACTCAATTTAAAGTTAAATTTAGAGGACTTAATATTATTCATGAACTCAAATATATATGGGACCAAGTTCTCCCTTGGATTCCATATTTTTGTCCCTCCCATATGGGAATGTTGGCAAGTGGATGAGAGAATGAAGAGTGTAAAAATGTGTCATTTCACTAAATACATTCTTATCTTTTGAATCTATGTATCCCACTTCCATTAATTTCTAATGTTCTTGGAACAATAATAGGGTGTTTAATTTACTACTTTAACAATCATATTCATCTCTAGTAAACAACAAAAAATAAAATAGTAAAGTGTTTCCATTAGCCATCTTAGAATAAATTTTTCCCTAAACTTACTATCTACACAATTAAAGATTTTATAACTTTTTAACAATTAAAAAAATAATCACAAATTAAAAAATTAAAATATTTGGCTATAGATTGTTCTTTAGCGCATCACAGAGGTGCTGCCACTTGGTGGAGGGATGCAAATGATGATCATCTAAATGTTAGTTCCTTTGAATCTTTCTCAAATGACTCTTCATAGGCTGATGATGACTCTGCGAGGGGTGTCGTTTCTCAGTTGGCCTCCTCTGACTTGGTGGATCTGCCTCCACCTCTTGCTGGAGATGTGATCTCCTTTGGCCACATGGACCCTCTCCAACTACTACTACTCTTGGTTTGTTGCAACCCTTGGCTATTGATGTACAATATTGTTAGCACTTTGTTCCTACTGATTCTCTCACGAACAATGCTCCACCACATTCCCCTTGTGGTGGGGAACATATTGAAAGTATCATTTAGATAGTAGTTCGCAGGGGAATAAAAAATCACTTTGCAGACTCTTGCTCTCCTCCCAAGGCTGTGGGTATGTTGTCTACCAACTCTTGATGTGGGCTTGAAACAGTGTTGCAAGTTTACTGTTAATGGCCTTTTCTTCAACTTATTGTAAATAGTTGCTATGGACAGCCCTACGCTCTATGGTAGTGTAAGGGCCAACCCCTTTGCTAAACTCCTTAACTTTATACAAATCAATTAAAAAATTAATAATTTGAAAACACTACATTATACTGAAAATTAACGATATTTATATATAATTGAGAAGAAAGACTCAACATTATTTCCACATATGAAAATAATCATATTTTTCAACTGAGTTGAAATACAATAAAACTAAATAATTTTATTGATTGCTGTACTAAAACATCAGAAAAGTATATATATATATATATATATATATATATATATATATATATTTTGAAGTATAAAACTTGAAGAAACAAACTATTGTACAGTTTGCAAACCATTGTTTAATTAAAACAAATAATTAAAAATCTCAAAATAGAGATCTGCAACTTCCAATGTACAACTTTGTCATGCATATTTTCAAGTAAAGCTCATCTCTTGTATTTTCTTTTACCTTAAGTTCCTCAAGTGGGCATGCTCATTAGACATGGAGGTGACGTAGGTTTTTAATGTATTTAATTATTAATATCGACACTTGATAACTATTATTTAGTTGTCATGAAATCTTTTAAATGCAACTATGACAAATGTTATCCCCAGGAACGGATCTATGATGTTTTCTTGTCCCTCCAATGTGGACAATGCATAAATATTAATGCCTCTTCACTATATTCTGCCAAACGGGAAATACCATGTTCAACAGAAACTCCAAAACCAGAGTCATATCGATATTCTATTTTCTATGTCCATCTCTTTTAATTTTCGTTGCCGTCTCAGATTCCTAACACCTCAAATAATAACCCGAATTTATTCCCAACAGAAACACCAATATACCTTGCTTATAAACTGTATTATTTACTTTCCATCATTATCATTACTTTCATTTACATTGCCGTTTAAATTCCGGACCTGCCAACCTGAACAATCAAACACAGCCGCTGAATTTTTCTCACCTGAACCCAAACAAGCGAAATTATTATTATTTCATGTGTTTAACACCTTCTCTTGAACGTAACGTCCCAACATAAACACCAACATATATTTTCTTAAACATTACGCCCCAATCCACCTATTTAAGCCCATCATCCATGCACCATTCAATCACTCACCAAACAAAAATGGGTGCGAAGAAATCAGGAGTTATGCAGTTTGTAAAGAAGTTTTTAATTGTGTTAATGTTTTTGGCAATATTTGAAGGGATGAGAATAGTTTCAGCGCAGTGCGGCACTGACTACGAGTGTGATAACTCTGACGACTGCTCTCCTGGCAAGTTTTGCTGCAAGATTGTACCCTGCCCTAATGGTGGAGGAGTTTGTGCATCAAACTGTGCCTGACCATCATATTTCCATTCAAAATAAAAGCTACTGCATATCTCTATATTCATTTCTTATCACTCCAGAATGATTGTACATTCGCACATATAATCAACAAGAGATAACTGGTATGTATTAGTCTTCACAAAATATAGGAGTGGCATGAAATAGTTGCTAGCTCAAAGACTGTTGAGGTGATTATGTTTTGAATGCTTTGGATTTATCAAATAAAGCTTTTTTATAGAATTATGCATTCAGTTTGACAATTTATTTCTCCCTGCAATGTATTTTATTGAATATAAAAAAATGTTAACAAATAATCTAATCTCTTATATTCATAGGAGAAACAATAAATATGTTTGTTTCTTCAAATCTTATATCATAATATTTTTTTTTTTATAATATATTTATTTTTTCAATTAATAACAAAATAATATCAAGACAATGGAGTTATAGATTGTTAGTTTTATTTTAAAAGTTGTGATATCTAATAAAAAATAATCAGAAATCAAAATTAATTATATATAATTGAAAAGTATTCATTTAGAAAATTTCAAAATTTAAATTCATTAACATTATTTATTTTATCAATTTGATTATTGTGTAAATAGATATTCTATGATTAAACAATTGAAATTAACTTAAAAAAAAATAAAATTCAGTTTTTTTACATTTAAGGAACAAAAGAAACTTATTTTCTCTTAGCCTATAGACCATTAGAATACATTTTTATAAAGACAATAGAGGCAAAGAAGATAAATCAATAATAAGTAAAATGATTGGTCAATTTAGTAAGATATATAATCACTGTTCAAGATAAAATGATCATTTCTTATTTCTCTATGAATATAACATTTTATCTAATTGAAGATCTTCTTACATATATTCCTTCGTCCTATTTTCTTCTACTAGAAGAGCTGAAATTATATCTTCTAGTGATGTTATTTGTTTAAACACAAAACTAACATTAATGTATTTTTCCAGTAATATGTTTAACAATATGATCTCTCATCATCATTAATCACAAATATAAATATTCTTAAATATTACATTGTATAAATATTCTCTCCCAATGTATAAAGATTCAGACCCAAATTAAAAGATTTCATCATTAACTTGTGTGTAGCCTACTAAATCTTCTGCCTATTAATTATATCTAGGGAAAAAAAAATCTTTGTACCGTAAATTAATTATATCTAACACTATTTTCACCTGCACTGTGGTATTCCAGGAGACGCCACTCAATACATCTTGCTCGCGTTGGTTTGTGAAACATATTATCACTAAAATTTAGTGTTCAAAGAAATCAGGCCAAACTCTTCCATATGTTGTGCAGCAAGCAGAACCAGAAATAGGAAATTAATTGGATTCTTTGCGATTTGACCCATGTGTCTGATGATTTCTATGTATCATAGACACCTTGTAAATCACTTGTGATTCACACAAAAATCCACGCGATCCCTAACCACCCCAATTCATGAGTTACTCTATACCACATATTAGATAAAGATCAGATAAATAGCGAACATTTGATGACCCCATTCGATAACATAAGGAGGTTTTTACACAATGCCAATAGCAGTCCGTTTGAAGGTGACTACCAACTGCAATAACAGAGAGAATATTTATACAATGTAATATGGAGACATGAATACAATTACACCAACATATTAATATTTTTATGTTCTAATAAATAAGGAAAATATTGGCGGCAAAGAATATATGTTATAATAAAATGAGCAAAATTATGTAAATTAAATTTTAATTAAAATAAATTAGTTAAAAATAATAATGGTAAGTTAGTTTAAGAAGTTTCTAGAGTGTGCATTCTGAATAGAGAAGGTAGCTTCAATCTCAAAGATTCATATCGATGGTTTTTGTAATGTAGATGCACTCTTTATAGTCATTACACTTCTACATGGATGAATGATTGAGATCAATCATTCAATATGATGGTTATCATAGAAAATTGAGGACATGCATCTTAGTGAGAGGAAAAATCAATATAATCACATCCTAACACAAAGGAAACTAGATAGCTAAGATAGTTGAGATCTCTTGTTTCATGCAAATTATTTTAAGATCTAACAACCACTACTTTTAGAGTTCAACAATATCCATAAGTCCTATCATAACATATCTATGAATAAGATAATCTATAAAATATTTTATGCATATATGAACATATAAATTAAGTGAATCACTACTAGTGGCATTGTCTTAAATCATGAATAAAATATTACCAGCTAGATTATAAGAAGAAAAAAACTTACTCAAAATATATAGGCTACACAATCCTTTAGCTCTACAAAGATCTCATGATTTTACCATTTTTAAAAATTATTATTATTATTCTTATAAAAAGTTCTAAGGCTACAATAATTCTCTAGGCTAATAGAAAATTTTGAATTGTGTCACTAGGCACATACTTTTCTATAAGAGACCCAATGATAATTGAAATAAACAATGACATAACTCTTTGATATTCTAATTTTTATACTACTTATGAAGTCTACACAACTCACATGAATCCATTCATATAAATCATTCCAGCTCATTAAACAAAAGGGGGAGGTCCCACATTCATTTACTTTGAAGATAGAACCAACACTGCAACATTACGTTGCAATCACAAGAGTGACATAATGGAACTTATATAAGCAAAACAATATTAATTGTAGGTAGTGGAAGTGTGGCATGCAACAACAAAGGAGGAAGAAAGAATGTTTGTAGAGGTAGATTAGAGGCTTATATAATGTTTTCTACACTCAAGAGTTATTGAAAAACAAAGTCATATTAATTTTAAGAACAAGATATATTTGATTGAATATAATTCAAAATGTAACTTTTATAAATATGATTTTAATAGGTCTTTATGAATTTCAAATGTACTTAATCTTTATAATAGATTTATTAGTACTTGTCGATAGGCTAAGCAAGTACTATTGCATTCATTTTTGGATTTCTTCGATTAACTAGTGATTAAAACTGATTTTTTCCACCAATTACAAGTTAGTTTAATTTTATTTTGTTAAAAATAAAACATTTTCTATAGTCTATATGTAAATTTTTTAGTTTATAAATTGTAAAAAATATTTATTAATGAAATGATTGGCTAAAACATTTAAGATCTTATAGACTTATTTTTTAGGCATGAATAAATTTTATAGAAGTTTTTTAGAATTTATAAGAGTTTTTTTAAGATTTTTTTTTTATAAAAATTATTTTGTTAATTGCTCATGAAGTTTTATTTATTTTTTATTAATATATTTTTAAATTAAAAATTATTTTATTTGAATTTATTCTAGTTTATACTATTAATTTTTACAATATATTATAATTTAAATAAAAATCTATGATATTATAATATATATTTATTTTTATTCATATTTTTAAAGTTTTTTAATTTTTATTTTTATTATATATTAATTATACATTAACAACTATTTATGTAAACAAATTATGTGATTTTATTTGCTTATAATTTTTTATTTTTTCTTTACAAAATATTAATATTTAAATTAAACTATATTAAATTCATATTTAATATTATTATAATAGTTTTATTTTTAAAAACTTATTAAATTTAGTTCAAAATATTGATTTATTTAAATCTATTTATTTATAATAATTTTAATGAAAATTCTTCATTATTATAAATATAATTATATAAATTTATATTAAATAGAATTATATTTAATAAAATATAATAAATTTATTAAAATTGTAATTATATTTCACAATATAATTACAATTGATTAGGCAAGTACTAGCCACTACATGGTTTATTAAAATGTAATTATATTTCATAATACAGTTACAATTGATTAGGAAAGTACTAGCCACTACATTGCACTTGTTTGACTAATTTCAATTTGAGACACATTATAAAAAATATATATTAGTTTATAACTTAATATTATTACATACATATCTTAAATTGTTTGTGACCATTAAATAGTGGAAGGATTTTTTGAAAAAAAAAGTAAAACCTAATCATGATGTAAAACCTAATCATGATAATGACAACTATTATAGAGAGAAGGAAAAATAAATAAATAATAAAATAATAAATGAAACTTTCACCCATCTAGAACTTATGATCAATCACTCACCATATAAAATCATATAAAATAAGTCAAACATAAAGAAAGATGAATAATAAAAGTAATAAAAGATCATATATCTTAATGAGATGTATAATCAATATACTTACATTTGAGAACAAATGGAACTCATCCTTTTAACATGTGGGTGCACTTGTATCACATAACTTAACAAAGGATCATATATCTTAATGAGATGTATAATCAATATAGTTACATCAGAGAACAAATAGGACTCATCTTTTTAACATGTGGATGCACTTGAATTACATATGTGGGTGCATTTGTATCACATAACTTAACAAATGATCATATATTTTAATGAGATGTATAATCAATATAATTTCATTAGAAAATAAATAGAACTCATCTTTATAACATATAGTTGCGGAAGCGGGAAGAGCAGAAGCGAGAAGAGCGGGACAAGGGTTTTTGGGCTTGCAGATGCTCTAGTCACCTATGGTGACGTTGAGGATGAGCCTCCTGATGAACAGAGATGCCTTGTGGATGTCGTCGATCCACAAGATGAAGTTGCTGGCGGGAGTTTGGGGGCAGGGTGCAGAGCGGGGATCAACGGCAAGGTGCCCCCCCACTTTTGCTTCGATGTGGATGTGAGTTTTAACGCTGGTGGTAACGAACCTAATGCAGCCTGGTTGATGCATTTGCATGGCAGTTTGGTGAGCGTGGAAGGGAGTAGAGTGATGGGAGGGAGCAGAGTGGTTGTCCCCTCTAGTATCCTTGAGGAGAAGGGCTACTCTGTCTTTGTTGATGGCAGCCCTCTTGGGGTGTTGCAAATACACCCTTCTCATGTCGACTACTGCTTGCCCTTTGTTGTTTGCAGTGGCTACCCTTATGAGGTTTCGTTGTTATTTTTGGTGGGTGGATGCTGCTATAGGGGCCTTCACCTGTTCGAGGAGATCGGGGGTGCTATTGGCCCTCTTAGGGTGTTCAATATTTGTATTTCCTGCATGTTTTCATGGGTTTTGCAGATGGGAAAGATTCTGGTTCAGAAGCAGGGGATTTCTCTTCGGGGCTTGATTGTGAAGCCTACCTGCGGAGGATCTTCTGGGTTACTGGTTCCTTTTGGGGGCCTAGTGTTTTATGTGGCGGCTCTTTTCTTGCTGAGTGGTGGGGTGTGGGTTTTTGGTGGGCTTCAGCTATGGCGGTGGAAGACTCCTGACCTGAAGCTTCTGAGGGCTTTGGTCCTGCTTATTGTGGCTGTGGTTGATGACCATTTTGCTGTCCAGGGTTCTGGCTAGTCTTTTCTTGGCAACCACAGCATGTATGGGGAAGATCACTGTATTCTGTTGTTCTCTCCCTCCCATGGATTTACCCTTAGACCTCTTTTGAGCCGGTTTGAGAAGATTTTTGTTTGCACAGGCTTTTGCTTGCCTGCCTTGCCCCTTTGCTTTTAATGGATGTGATGTTAGTCTTTTGTTTCCAGTTTGTTGTGGACCTTCCCCCTTTGGGTGGAAGAAGTAGGGTTTCCTTTTTTTCTGGTGGCCAGGGGATGGCTGATAGTTTTCAAGGGCTCCCTTTGGTTTGGTGTTTTTGGTTGAAGCAGGTTACTTGCATGGAGGTTGGGCTCTACCCTGTCATTGAGCATCTTGGTTCTTTCTCTGGGCATTGGGCTTCGTACACTTAGTTGTCTTCCTTCTTCACGGTTCCTATGGAGGTGGATCAACTTCCTATTGAGGTGGAGAGTTCATTCATGATTCTGGAGGCGGCTGATTCTCCTATCGAGGTGGAGAGCGTTGGGGCTTTTTGCTTTGTTCCTATTGAGGCGGAACACTTTGCTTTAGAGGTGCATTGGGAGACTGCTGCTGGTGCTATGCTCGATTGTCAGGGCTTTGGTGGGACTCAAGGTGTTGGCAATGTGCAGCCTAAGGTGTTGTCTAGGTGCACTGTGTTTTGTACTTGGCTTCTTTTGGCTTGGAGTATCTCTTTCTCTACTCAGCTTTTGGCTGACTGTGTACTGACTATGGCTTTCTACTGGTTCCTTGACTTTCCTCCTTAACTGCACTCTGGCTGTAGTTGTTATTGCAGTTTCCTTTGTTCCTGTTAATATGCTGTTAACATGTTCATTGTGACTCTGCTTTGTTGTACCACAGACCAGCACCCTCTTGCTGCTTTTTCAATCAAAAACATATAATTGCACTTGAATTACATAACTTAATAAAAATTAGTATATCTTAATGACATGTATAATCAATATAATTACATCTGAAATCAAATAAAATTCAACCTTTTTAACATGTAGGTGCACTTGATTACATTTAACTAAACTTATACTCTATGAAATCAAAATCTTCAATACATAGTAGGTCTAGCACCATGACATCATGACCTTCAATACATGAATGCAACATTAAAAAAAAACATAACCAATTCCAAATCACTTAAAAAACAGTTGTCATAATGTAATCGGGCAGTTGATGAAGAACTAGTAAGTAGCGGATTAGCCGATTTACCAACTAGCCGTACGTAAATGCACAAATGCCTCGCCTCTCTCGATATATATCTTGTCTATAAACTTTGTCATTTATTCTGCCAACATCGGAAACTCCAAAATCAGCGTCATATCACTATTTCATTTCCAATGTCCATCTCTATTAATTTAATCCACTGCCGTGTCAGATTCCTCTACCGAGCACCTCAAATAATAGCCCTAAATTCTTCCCAACCTGATCAACATCATTATCGATTCTTTATCATATCATTAATTCTTAATCATATCATTATTAATTCTCTATCATATCATTATTTTATTAATTTCCATTGCCGTTTCAGAATCCTCTCCTGAACACCTCGAACAAAAACGTTAGATTTACCCCACCTCCTCTTGAACATAACGTGCAATTCAACTTATTTATGCACACCTCTTCTCGAACATAACGTGCAATTCCGCTTATTTATACACACCTACTCTCGAACATAACGTTCCAATTCCACTTAGTTATGCACACCTGGTCTCGTACATAACGTTCCAATCTACTTATTTAAGCACACCACGCACATTCAGTCACTCACCAAACAGAAATGGGTGTGAAGAAATCAGGAGTCATGCAATTTGCGAAAAAGTTTTTAATAGTGCTAATGTTGTTGGTGATATTTGAGGGGGTGAGAATAGTTTCAGCGCAGTGCTGTTTAAACGATAATGGCTGTTCTGATGGCTTCCATTGCTGCCCGGATGGACCCTGCCCTGATGGTGATGGAGGAACTTGTCATCCACACTGTACCTGACCACCATATTTCCCTTCAAAGTATAAATTACTGCAGATCTCTATCTTTATTGCTTATCAGTGGAGAGTGCTTATAGATTTGCAGATATAATAATCGAGTAAGAGGTAACTAGTATGTATTAGTCTCTTGCCAAATAAAGAAGAGCCATGAAATGCTGTCTAGCTAGAAGACTGTTGTGGTGCATATGTTTTGAATGCTTTGGATTTATCAAATAAAACTTTTTTTATTGAAATATTCATCGAGTTTGACAATTTATTTCTCCAGATTGCTTTTGTTTAGATTGCATTAGAATTTTTTTCATCAACGTTTCGGATTAGAGAGTGTGATCTCAAACATCGATGAAAAAATTCTACGGAGAAGCAATTTCAAATAATCTTTATGGATTGTGGAAATTTATTTCTCTCTAATATATTTTATTGAATATCAAGAATGTTAACAAATAATCTCTTACATTCATAAGTTATAGATTGTTAATTTTATTTTAAAAGTTGTGATATCTAATAAAAAATAATTATATAATTGAAAGTAATCATTTATGGAATTTCAAAATTTATTCAAGAAAGAAATATTTTTTAATTACAAACATTCATTTACATCTATTATCTTATCAATTTGATGATTGTGTAAATATATATTCTATGATTAAACTATTAAAATTAACTAAATTAGTTAAGCTTTATTTATGATCAATATTTGTCATATGTGTGAGAACCTCTCTCTCTCTCTCTCTCTCTCACACACACACACACACACACACACACACACACACATTATGTAAACTATTCCTATAATATTTTCCTCCATAATTCTTATTGTGTTCATGCTAAATATATCTATTTAGGTTGCTATGAGTTAAAATCTTTTGTAATGATTTCTATATTGAGTTTACTATTTGAACAATTTTTTTGACATTAAAATAAGTGGGTAAGGGCCCCAACTATTTATAGAATTGGAACATACCAATCACAAAATAAATGAAACAAAATGACCACTTGAAAATAACAAAGTTGGAGCCAAATACTTTACATCATATTTTTAACCAAAGCCTTGAATTTTTTTTAATCTAAAATCCTAACCTAAGAAGGTGAATACTTGTTAGTGGGATATTTTTGTTTATGTTGAAAAACTATCCAAATAGATCTATTATTATAATTATGAATACAAAAAAAGTTTGGACAATAGAAACACATTTAGAAAGACCAACATCACTATAAACAACAACATTACTAGAAAAAGATTTGAAGAATTATTGAAACTATTGTGAACCTTAAACACTTTTTAAAGTACATTATAATATTGTATAAATCAATTGAAGAAATAATAGAAGAGTCAACACCACTCATTTTATCGGTTGAAGAAAATCTTGACTATCAAACAATACCAACAACTAAATTATAGTAGAAAGAGAGGAGAAAAAGAAATTGGAGCAAGAGATAGATCCAAATCATCAAGAAAGTTAGTTGAACTAGGAGGAGAAAAAATAGAAGCAGGTGGTTTTGAATCCTTTCAAACAAGATCATCCTTCAAGTTACAGTAGAAAAAATAGTATGGTGGTCATAAATGACATTGTTGCACAAAATTAAGAAAGTCTACTTGTGAAATCTTTGTGAGAACTCATAAAAAAAATGTTTGGTAGAAGAAAAAGACCTAAAATTAAATGGGAACCCCTCATAATCAAATATATGACTCCAAAATCTATTATTAACTTGTAGAATGACCTCTCTAAGTAGAGATTTTAAAATATCAACTTCAACTAAAATGTAGGCAAAGGAAGTATGACTAAAGACTTTGGTCACAAAGTCCACCTTCAAGAATCATAGACTTTATCACCCTAGATATGAAGGTGGAGATAGGGAAACCTTATCTACATGTAAAAAATAGCAGTTGAATCTTTCAAAGGATTGAACTAAGAAACCAAGGTGCATATCTAGAGATGATATATGAATCCCATATCCAATGTCCATCATCAAACACATCCTACAGATCATCCTTAGAATCAAAGTAAACCACAAAAAATCCTCTAGATTAAGGGTAAAGCCACATTTCCCTGTCGATGATGGGAGGCCAAACTTCCTCAACTCAAAAATGTTAATAAAAAAGAGAAGACAATAAATGAAACAACCTACCTATTAAGTTCTTATAAAAATAATCATTACTTTCTAGGAATAATTTTTCAAGAGCAATTATGGGAGTTGTAGAATCACATGAGACTTTCCAATTTGTAAAATCCTTCATTTGCAAAGAAGAAAAAACCTTGGATACATTATTAGGAAACAAGGTTTTCCTTATGGAATTTTCATCTAGGAGTCTTGTTGAATAGAGCTAGATAAGAAAAGAGGAGTAGAGGCCCCGACACCCAACTTCTCAAGAGAAGATATATCAACCATATACACATAGAGAAGATTTTAACATAGTTCACCAATTTTCCTACATATTTTTAATGTGTAATATTCTTGGGATTATTTTTTATTCTGGAAAAAGGGATTTGAAATGATGTGAAACCTTTTACAAGACAATTTTGGGGGGGATGTAGAAGTCCAATTTAAGGGATCACCTAGAGAAGAAACAATAGTACATAATAACATCTAATTTAACCAATAGTGAATCAACACCCTAAGAAGAAAGCATACAAAGTGCATGTTGAAACTTCAATAGGGTGAAGCCTTACAAGTAATAACACATGGTTTATAAGGCCCCCTTAACCTTAAAAATAGACAAATAGTTTTTCCAAGCTCTCTTAACTTGAAACATTGGTTTTAACAAGATTCCCAATACCCTAGGAGACATGGAAACATAGATAAACTTTGAAAAACACTCTAAAATCAACATAACATTCAAAGAAACTACAAAAAGCAAGAAGAGAAAGGGGTTTTGACATACTCGCCAAACCTTTATGATAGGTATTAGAATGGAACCCAAAACAATCCAGCCAAAAAATCAAATAGTTCCCATTCAAGAGTCTCAACCTCAATTGTAGTATTCCTCTCCAACTCAATGGAAAACTATCCCACCTCAATAGTAGTAGCCAAGAAAGAAAAAACCCATTAAGACACCACCACCTAATCCAATAGTTCTTCAAAATAGACAACAATAAGGCTCGACCACATAGAGAAATAAATAACCTATCCCAAAAAGTAGATCTCTACCTCCATAGGAGATGAATCTATGTCAAAAGGAATCATTAAAGAAGATGTAGAAAAATGGGCCAAACCCACATGAAAGAAACATTGATAAACCCTACCCCAATATGGAGACACTCCACCTCATGAAGAGCCTCGCTAAAACTAAACCAGAGAGAATAAGCAAGAGCCTAGAAAAGAAAGGAGAAAAAAAAGAATTAGGATCAAGCCTAGGCCAACACAACTTCAAAAACATAAAAAGCCCCTGAGAAAAAAATTCTTTTATTTAGTTTTCTATTTTTCTTTAGTTTTGGTAGGGTTGGTTCCAGTAATTTTGTAAAATAGTTTCTAACTATTCCAAACTAACTAGTTCCTCTCTTATTTATGTATTGTGTCATTGTCATCAATTTCGAGCAATATCAAGTTTTTCTCAATCATTCTCCACTCTATTTTAATGATATCTTTATAGTGTTATCAAAATTCATGAATTAAATATAAATTTTTTGAAGACATTGGAATAGTCCATAGAAGTAGTAAATTGATTCAAGTGAAATTAATTATTATTCATTTTGTATTACTTTGAATTTGTAAACTATGCAAACTATGAATATTTTTAAAATTCATAATCCAAATAGTTGTATCAATGATTGGGAAATATTAACTAGAAAAGGCACTTGGATATTATTACATAGAAAAAATATAAAATAGTTATTTTCAATAATTTGTAGTGTTATATTGTGATGAAAATGTCACACCTGCAACACCAACTAATGTTAAAGAGAATGAAATATGATGATATAAAAATTTAAATTCATTAGCATTGATAAGAGCTTCTATCAATGAATATGTGTAAACAAATAATGTAAGAGAGAAAATTGACTTGTTGTGAATACATTTAGAGAATAGATATAAATATATATATGGTACCATTGAGAAAGGATAATTGGTAGGAATCATAATAATAGAAAAGAGGAATGGTAAGAAAAATAAAAGACATGATGCGAGTGTATTATGATTAGATTCCTCCCTTAATAAATTAGTCCTACAAAGGTAATCATAAAATAATTAAAAATTTACCTTTCCAAGGGGCTTGGTAAGTATATTGGAAATTTGTAAATTAGATGGGCAGTAATAGAGTTGCATGTGGTATTGCAGCACCTACTCACAAATATAATAATATTCAACCTCTATGTGCATTCATGAAAAATTAGATTCTTAACAAGCTTCAACACCCCTTGATTGTTACAAAAAATAAATGGTGGTTGGTCTTATAAAATAAATATATAAGCTAGAATTTGATGGAATAAAATTGAATTGCACAAACACCTCATGCAATATGATAAACAATCTCAATGGATGAGAGGGAAATGATAGCTTTATTCTTACTTACCCAAAAATTAGGATGAGATCCAAGATGAAAAATATAGTCTAATGTTGATTTCCAATCAACTATAGATCTAACATAGTATGAGTTAGCATATCCCCACAAGAAGAACAAATCATTCTTTTTATATT
The DNA here is from genome assembly GCA_027943335.1 of Chamaecyparis obtusa. Lineage (NCBI taxonomy): Eukaryota > Viridiplantae > Streptophyta > Pinopsida > Cupressales > Cupressaceae > Chamaecyparis > Chamaecyparis obtusa. The sequence continues at coordinate 846,534 of BSBK01008093.1, read as the reverse complement.
ATATACCATACTCAAGTGTACCTTAGACATATAAAAAAAATTCTTTGTTGCAATCTAATGAAATTTATTTGGTTCATATGTTAACCTGTATAGGTAACTGATAGTAAAGCATACATCTAGTCTAGTATACATGAGGTTAATGAGACTCCCAAAAAGCTACTGATAAAGAGTCTCATCAACCTGACGTAAATCTCCAAAATGAGATGGTTGTAAACCTCTGTCCTTTGGAGTGGGGATAGGTTTGTAATCTAAAGTGCCAAATCCTTTTACAAGTTCCTTAACATGAGTTAAAAATATGATGTTATTTCTACCAAATATTTGATCCAAAATAATTATGGTGTAGCCCCAAATCTCTCATCTTGAAGTATTTCTTTAAATCATGATTGAAAATATCAAAGATAATTTTTGAACTCCTTATGTTCACAAGATCATCCACATACAATACTGCATCATCCTAAAAATAAAGCACCCTTGATTAGGTGCTCATTTTAGCCCCATTTTAGTATACACGGGTTCCCACATTAATTTCACACTCTCATAACACTTATTGGACCTTCAAATTAATATTATATGTCATATATTGACTCATTTTCTTCAAAACTCAAGGTTGGCCGCTTATTTCTAAGTGTTATCCTCTATTTTACCTCTAATAAAATAATTCATTTCATCTCCTAGGACCTATCATATCATTTATGGCCTTTTCATTCTCTCTTAGACTTGAAATGAGCTATACCTAGAAATCCCACATCTACTAACTGACCGGGACCCATAAACCAAATTTTGGCTTGTTTAGGGTACTCTGCTTATTTAACCAAATACACACAATACAATATGGAAAAAAATAATTAAGAACAGATTAAGGAATGAACAACACTTTATTTCTATTATCCTCAATGTAATGACATTACAATATTAAGAAATAGAACATGCTACAACCACATGGGTATTTTTATTACAATAATCTGCAAGACAGAGCCACAATCTACACTTCTAGAATTGAACCCTAAAATCCCTTTCTAGCCCTATATAAGCAGGAATATTAACCATCTTAAATATTCGAGAAAGTTAAATTTCACATTTTGGCACTAGCAATTTAATTTCCCACCTTAAGTGATTTTCTCTTTCTTTTGTATTGAAACTAGTGTCCCGAAGGCACAACTTCTGAAAACCATAACATGTGAACCATTGAATCGATTGTCTATTATGACCCCATTTAGGAAATGCCACAAAGCGCTCTACCCAATAGGGTAGTGAAGCATGATCCAATCAAAGTTTGACCCCTTTTTAGAGCCTCTAAATCCTTCAAAATTGACTTCAAAGTTTTTGCACCACTCTGAAAAAATAGAAAATTCAATATCTTCAAATCCATACTTGATCTTGCTAGGAAAATTTATTAGTAGATTAATACATCCAAAATGAACCTTCAAGAAAGAAAAGGGAATAATTTGAGCTCAAATGAACAACTTACTAAAAATAGTAAACTTTCCAAAAATAATAACCCTTCAAAAGATAGTCCTTGTTGAAAACTAGACAATATTTTTGGGTGATGCAAGATTTTTCTTACACCATAGATGCTCCTCCATCAATGTTATAACAATGTTATGTGCATCTAAATTCATGAAATTAGAGTACAAAGTATATTCATAATTCATACAAATTTGACTATCACCTTGCATGTTAAGCTCTACTAAAGAGCAAGTGTAGTTTTTCCATATCTCATTACAAGATTTATTCATATTGATCATATACTAATACATTAATGAGGAATCAAAACATCATTAATCACATGGCCAAAATAGATTCAAATTTCATTGTCAACCAACTTAACCCTACTAATTATCAACAATGAAATATTTCATATACAATTTTTTTGTACCTACTATACAAAGATGGTATGATACAAATCACATATTTAATTACAATGTTAACATTCTAAATATATACTAAATATACGTAAGACTACTATGTCTATAAATAATATAATATAAAATAATCATTCACTAATATAATTTATTTACTAATATTATACTATACATATTATTGTTCAATATCATTATTATTATAAAAACAACTCGAAATATATTAAAATATTAAACATAGAATTTATAGTGGTTCACCAATATTGGTACATCCACTTTCAAGGAGATTTTTTTTAATTAATCTATATACTCAGTAATATTACATATAGTAGTTTTTATATTTCATAAAGGAACATCATAACATTATCTAGAATGTGAAGAGCTAAAAGACATTAGAGGGAAAATGCAATGAGTACTTTATGATTACTGGGTTGAGTAATAGTTCTAGATGATAGTACATATATTGAAGGTAATATTAGGTCTAAATATAGATCTAATAATATAAGATTTAGGAAGTCAACTAACGTGATAAATTCATGTTATATAAATCTATTGAAAATTAAACTCTATAATGGCAATTTTTTTCCCTGAATAGAAAAATACATATTAGTCAAAATGTTTATTACAATTATTATACTATAAAATTTTGTTGTAATGTTGTTTCTCACTATAAAATCAATTTAATATATTAAATTTTAGTTCAACATATTAATGAAATATATTAAATTATATTAAAAGTCTATTAATATATTAAAAATATAAATATAAATATCATACTATATTACATAATATGATTTAATATATATGAAATATTAAAAATTAAAATATACCATAATTATATATTTTTATGTATATTGTATATACTTTTAATGTAATGACCCAATAATCTTATCTACCATCACAATATTAATTAATATATTAATGGAATGCATAATCAAATAGAATATAATTATCAAAAATTATATTATATTATTTTAACATTCTATATTATAATCTTTTTTAAAAGTTTAAGATATTTTAATTTATTAGAACAGTGTTAGGAAAGAAGAGTGCGAAAAACTTTCAACAATATCAATTTGTAGGGGAAATAAGCAACAGTAAATCTAAATACAGAGATGTGCAAGAAAACAAGATTATAGAAAAATACCCCTCGCACACAAGACAAACATAGAAAACCAAATTTAATGTGGGAAAGCCTTACGGGAAAAAACCCACCATCGAAAAATCCCAGTCTTCTTTGTATTACAGTAAACAATTTACATACAATCGACAATGGATTTTTTACATAGGCTCACAGGCTTAGATTGTGTTACAATCAACCTGATATTACACTATTTTTTCCTAACGAATTCTTGCAGCCATTAAAACATATTGCAAATCATTTCAGAATTTGGTACATAAATGGTTACCGAAAAAATAGTTTGCTAACCTTTTGTCACACATAATACAACTGGCCGTACGGTGATTTATCCCTTCAACACTTTTTCCTCCACCATGTCTTGCCGTACGGTAAATTCTCCCTTTAGCACTTTTGCCTCCACTAGGTCTTTCCGTACGGTAACTTCTCCCTTCGGCACTTTTGCCTCCATCAGGTCTTGCCATACAATAACGTCTCCCTTTAGCACTTTTGCCTCCGTTAGGTCTTGCCATATGGTAACTTCTCCCTTCGGTACTTTTTCCTTCATCGAGTAACTTCTCCCTTCAGCACTTTTGCCTCCATCGGGTAACCCTTCGGCACTTTTGCCTCTACCGGGGAGATTGCCTCAGCCATACAATAGACTCCACTTCATCATTTCTTAACAATCTCCCACTTGACGAAGTACGAAGTCATAACCATGAACCGGTGAACATAGAGACTATAGAGAATCATGGACTCTAAAGCCCATCAATGTTGATATACCACTTGAACACAAAACTATTAAGAATGAAAATCTACCATGAACACCATTGAGATACTTACAGAATAGTCTCATCTCATTCATGGACATTCCTAGCTTCTACCATGCCACTGCTACTGGACACACATAGAATCTAACCACTGAGAAAACAATACAATCTATCTCACAGAGAACCATAACTTTGTCTCCCAAAGCACACAACCCTTGATCCAAAAGATAATTGAATGTATCAACATTTGTCACAATCATAGCTGAAATAGAACCCATAGTAAGTGCTAGCACATCCAACTATACATATCTCTAAGGTATACCAACATGGATTCCAAAAAATCACCATATTCAACCTGTTACCTACAGTCTCAAGCCTCAAGTGCAATACCTGTCACCTAAATGCCAAGAAGCTCCCACTACATAGGTAATATTAATGTTATATGAATCCATTCAACAACATCACATAAAAGTACAACAAACTTGTAGTACCAAGAACATCAACAGTACATCAACCATGTACCATGTCCTTCTACGTACACCTCTAAATGCCTATCATACTTCCTACTGAAACCATTTATCATTTCAAAAAACACATCTCTAATCACAAGAGAAAACATCATCACCACCATTGAGTATCCTTGAGCACCTGTAACCGATCAATCTATGCTAACTCCAAATGTAGAACGACAACTTCATGAAGTGTCAAGAAAATGACCAATGTACTCAATACACAGACAGAAAACCAAGATCAATGTCAAAATTCCAACCATGGCCTCAGGAACATAAACATGACAACATGATCTAAAACATCTCAACCAAAGAGATAACATGCTCCATATGAACATACCATAAACTACACCTTTATCAAAGACTCCATTGAGCCCTCAAGATGTCAACATCTTCAATCACATGAAGATAAACATCTCCAAACAGAACTTCAGCAAATATGAAAAGATCCTTCTGGAGCATCAGAATCTCATGCCTTTAATATTTACAATACTAATGAAGATCATTCACTACGTCACTTCCAACAACTGCTACTAAACTATGATGTCGAGTTAAACATGGCATCATGGAAAACTTCTTCCACACATCACTGCCAACAACCCCCACTGTACGGTGGTGTCGAGTCACACATGGCATCGTGACAAACATCTTCCACATGAAGACCAAATTAATCAAACTAGTCATCATTAGATGACTGATTAGCCAAGGCAACACTGCTAGCATCTTCATCGTCACTCTGAGAAGACTTTGAATCGAAAGAAATCTAAATTTTCTTCTTCTTTTTCTTCTCTTTGCAATCCTTTCAGATATGGCCAGCCTGCCCATAGTTCCAACACTTCACTTTGGATTTCTTTCCAAAAGATTTAGACTTCATGTCCTTGCCTTTGTCCTTCGATCTGTCTTGAACATCGAGAGCCTCTTTATCCACCTCATAAGATTTCCTCTGCATCTCCTCTGACAAAAGTGCACCAACTACATCATCCATTTTAAACTAGTTGGTAGTACTTCCGATGGCCATCACAAGGTGATCCCATGAATCAGGCAACAAGCACAACAATAACATGCAACACTCTTCTTCACCAATGGACACACCAACATATGTTAACTATGCAAACACCATATTGAACGCATTTAGATGATCTACCATAGTCATTCCTCCATCCATCTTTAGGGAGTACAACTTCTTTCTTAGGAAGAGCTTGTTTACCAAGGATTTTCCTTGATAAATATCTCCCAACTTCTTCCATTAAGAACATGCAGATTTCTCTTTATGGACATTCAGCAGAACAAAATCTGCAAGGCTCAACCTTATCAGTCCTCTAGCCTTTCTATCTCCCAGATCCCAATCTTCTTGCTTCATGCCTGAAGGCTTGTTACCAGACACAATGATCCACAAATCTTGATCAACTAGCACATCTTCAACTTCAAGTTTCCACAACTCAAAGTTTGTGCCATTAAACTTTTCAATGTCTATTCTCCCTGATATACCTGCCATCTCAATTTTTAGATGAACACTTTGCAAAACCCCACTCAAACCAAATTGACACAAATGACCAACCCTTCACAACAAGGATAACAAAAAACTGGCCTGGCTTTGATACAACTTGTTAGGAAAGAAGAGTGCGGAACACTTTCTACAGTATCAATTTTGCAAGGGAAATAAGCAACAGTAAATCTAAATATAGAGATGTGCAAGAAAACAATATTATAGAAAAATACCCCTTGCACACAATACAAACACAGACAACCAAATTTAATGTGGGAAACCTTTACGGGAAAAAACCCACCACCAAAAAATCCTAGTCTTCTTTGTATTACAGTAAACAATTTACATACAACCAATAATGGATTTTTCACATAGGCTCACAAGCTCAGATTGTGTTACAATCAACCTGATATTACACTTTTTTTTCTAATGAATTCTTGCAGCCATTAAAACATACTGCAAATCATTTCAGAATTCAGTATAGAAATAGTTACCGACAAAATGATTTTCCAACCATCTATCACAAACAATACAACTGGCCATATGGTGATTTTTCCCTTCAACACTTTTGCCTCTACTAGGTCTTTTCGTACGATAACTTCTCCCTTTGGCACTTTTGCCTCCGCCAGGTCTTGTCATACGGTAACTTCTCCCTTCAGCACTTTTGCCTCCGTCGGGTCTTTCCATATGATAACTTCTCCCTTCGGCACTTTTGCCTTCGTCACATTAGGTCTTGCCGTATGATAACTTCTCCCTTCAGCACTTTTGCCTCCGTCGCGTCAGGTCTTGCCATATGATAACTTCTCCCTTCGACACTTTTGCCTCCGTCGGGTCTTGCTGTATGGTAACTTCTCCCTTCGGTACTTTTGCCTTCATCGAGTAACTTCTCCCTTCGACACTTTTGCCTCCGTCGGGGAGATTGCCTCAGCCGTACGGTTGTCTTGCCATATGGTGAGATTGCCTCCACCATACGGTAGACTCCACTTCATCATTTCTTAACAAATAGTACATTTAAAATAAATCTATATATTTTTTAAAGAAAATTAAATTGTAAGTCCTATACATTTGTACATTTATTAATCTTTTTGTAAAAACTAATATTATAGCAATTAAATAGTTTAGAAGTGTGATAAAACTTTGTCAATCAATTGTGGATTGACAAGTCCATAATAAAAATCTATCATTAATCATAAGATAAAAAAGTGTTTACTAATAAAATTCTAATAGTTAACATTAGAAAGAATCATTATTTAATTGCAAACATTAATTTTATATAATATTGTGAAAAAATATATTTTGTGATAAAATAATTGAAAATAGATAAATTAATTTAATTCACTATCAATTAGTTGAACTTTACATATGATAAATTGAATAAATAGGAGCATTGTGGTCTTTATCTTTTTAAGGGATTGATACATGAATTGTATTTGATGTGATTGTGGTTGTCTTATATTTTCCTTTATATCATAAATCTCATCAAATTTTTATATCAATTAATTTTATAAATTAAATTCATTAAAACAATTTTTTGCTTTTTCCATCTAAAATAATGATTCGTTCTAATTTTACGATGACTTTCATTCTTTTAGCCATCACAAATTCCACTTCTTATAATCTTGAGCAAGCACTAATGTTAAAGAAATATTTTAAAAGTAGTCAAGTCCTCCTTTGACATCTCATTTAAATTCCTAATAAATATAGGCAATTGTTTTACAACTTAAACAATATAGTGGATTAAACTATAAAAAAAGAGACATTGAAAAAATGTTTGTCTAAGCATGCTCTAGAGAGTGTGTATCTTATTTGAAAGACACTATCTCTAGAGCATGTGGGATCTCTTTATTCAAGTAAACTACTTTAAAATATATTGAGCACTATATAATGGTTATACAACATCCATATGTCCCACCATAATATATCTACAAATAGTATCAACTATAAATAATTTAATGCATATGTATGAGTACATACATTAGGTGGATGAACATTAGTGACATACCTTGAATCATCAATACGAATACTATAATTTAGATGCTAGAATAAAAACTTACTCAAAATGTGTAGGCTACACAATGGTTCAACTCTACCAAAGATCCCATGGTTTTAACATTTACTAAATTATTGTTACATATAACAAGTTCTATTGCTACTATGATTCTATGCACTATCTACTTTCATATATAGAAGAGAAAACTTTAGGAAATTTGGTGTCTATCACTACTTATGAGGTCTACAATTTTAACGTACAATTCATTTGAAACCATTCATAAAACTTATTCCAACTCATTAAAGAAGAGGGATAACTCTCACTTTAAGAGGGATAACTACCACTCTATCTACCGATATAAATTCATCAATCATAAAAGAACATTTATGAACTTACAAGAATATAAGATATGAACTCTAGATAGTGAAAATATGACATGCAACTCTAAAGGAGGAGTCAAGAATATTGATTGTTTTAGAGGTAGATTGAGGCTTATATGATGTTTGTTGTACTGAAGATTCAAGAGTGGATTAAATGTCATATTTTGTACATAATTTTAGGAACAAGATATCAATGGTTGAATATAATTCAAGATTTATCTCTTACCTGTAAGATTTTTGATAGATTTTCAAAGGTTATAAATGTATTGAACCTTCATTACGAAGTTTGCACACTAGTTTCACTTGAGATGCATTATAAAAATATCCAAGTTAGTTTATAACTTTATACCATTACATACATATCTTAAATATTTGTGACCATTAGATAGTGGAAAGATTTTTAAAAATATTTAAAACCTAATCATGATAGTAATAACCCATCTAGAGAGTTGGAGCTTATAATCAATTATCAAAGATATGAAATAGGCTAGGATGAAGTAAGAGGAATCCTAAGAGAAATAAAGAAATCTATCTTAGTGAGATGAATGACCAATATAATTACATCCCACGTAACAAATGGAACACATCCTTTTAACATTAGGGTGCACTTGATTCATGCAGGACTAATCTAAAATGACGCAAGAGGAATTCTAAGGGAAATAAAGAAATCTATCTTAGTGAGATGGATGGCCAACATAATTACATCCCATGTAACAAATGGAACACATCCTTTTAACATTAGGGTGCACTTGATTCACGTAGGACTAATCTAAGATGAAGCAAGAGTAATTCTAAGGGAAATAAAGAAATCTATTTTAGTGAGATGAATGACCAATATAATTACATCCCATGTAACATATGGAACACATCCTTTTAACATTAGAGTGCACTTGATTCACGTAGGACTAGTCTGAGATGAAGCAAGAGGAATCCTAAAAAAAATAAAGAATTTTATCTCAGTAAGATGAATCACCAATATAATTACATCCCACGTACCAAATGGAACACATCCTTTTAACATTACGGTGCACTTGATTCACGTAACTTACTACAAGACATGATTACCCCTATACTTTTTGAGATCACGATCTTCAGTAAGATTTATAGGTCTAACCATGACATCAACAATATGAGGAGTTACGTCCCTCCCATGATGGAACGAAGTAAGCACCGAACTCAGGTTGGTCTTAAGTGAATGCAGCAAACAATGACATAACAAGGTAATGGCACAATTCACTTACTAAGGTTCTTCCGTGTTCTTTACCGATCCCTTCAATGGATTATAGACACGAACATAAAAACAAATTACAGTCATTTGAGCCTAAGTAAGTAGAGGATTATCCCATAAGTTAACTAGCCGTACACAAATGCATATAGTCATTTAGTCCAAAGTAAGTGGTAGTTTATCCGACTAGCAAACTAGCCGTACGTAAGTTTATCGATATATATCTTGCTTGACAGAAACTCCAAAGCCAACACCATATTAATGTTGTATTCCCATCGCCGGTTCAGATTGTTGATTCATAAATTTTAACCAACATATCTTTTCTTAATCATTATGTCCAAATTTGATCCTAGATTATAGACACCAACATAAAAACAATTTATAGTCATTTGATTCATAAAAACAAGTTATATTCATTTGATCCCAAGCGAGTAGCGGATTACCCGATAAGTAAACATATATCATTATTCTTTTCCCATTGCCGCTTGCGATTCCTCTTCCAAACACCTCAAACAAGAAAATATTAATTCATATGTTTGACCTACTTTCTCTAGAATACAACGTCCCGACGTAAACACCAATATATGTTTTCTTAAACATTACGCCCCAATCCGCCTATTTAAGCCCAGCATACACAATTCAATCACTCACCAAACAAAAATGGGTGCAAAGAAATCAGGAGTCATGCAGTTTGTAAATAAGTTTTTAATTGTGTTAATGTTGTTGGTGATATTTGAAGGGATGAGAATAGTTTCAGCGTAGTGCGGCACTGACTACGAGTGTGATAACTCTCACGATTGTTCTCCTGGCGATTTTTGCTGCAAGATTATACTCTGCCCTAACGGTGCAGGAGTCTGTGCATCAACCTGTGCCTGACCATCATATTTCAATTTAAAATAAATGTACTGCATATCTCTATATTCATGTCTTATCGCTGGAGAATGATTATAGATTCGCAGATTTAATAAACAAGTAAGAGGGAACTAGTATGTATTAGTCTCTAGCTAAATGTAGGAGTGGTATGAAATAGTCTCTAGCTCTAAGTTTGTTGACTTGCATATCTTTTGAATGCTTTGGATTTATCAAATAAAACTTGTTTTGAAATATTCACCGAGTTTGACAATTTCTTTCTCTCTAAAATATATTTTATGGGATATCAAATGTTAACAAACAATCTTTTACATTCATGGGAGTGAAAAATAAATATGTTTGTTTCTTCATATCTTATATCATAATTTTATTTGGTTTTTAATATTTTTTTAATGTAATGATAGAATATTTTTAAGATAATGGATTTATAATAAGAAGATAACTAATATCATGTTATTTAAAAAAATAATTATATAATTAAGTATTTATCTGTTAGATTTCAAAATTTATTGAAGAAAGAAATAACATTTAATTATGAAAATTCATTAATATTTATTATTTTATCAATGATGATTGTGTAAAAATATATTCTATGATTAAACAATTGAAATTAAGTAATTTCAATTTGAATTATATAATCAATATTTGTTATATTTGTAAGAACTTATTGAGATTCACTATTCATGTGCGTGATCTCTCTCTTTCATTATGTACACTTTTATAGTAATTTTTTCCTTCATTATTCTTATTGTGTACTTGCTTAAATATAGTTATTTTGGTTGCTATCCACTAAAACCTTTCATAATGATTTTTTTCGATTAGGAAAATATGGGCTAGTAATATACATGATCTAAGCCAACTAAAAAGCTATAAACTCATGCAAAATATTCCCAGTCACACCAATAAGACCACTAAAGTGAAATGCATAAACTAAACTAAACAAAATATAGAAAAACATTCCTTTTATGAAGCCTCATTGTTTCTTCTTTTTTCCCTAATATGATGTTTCTCAACTACTAAAAAATGCACAAATGATAAAGCAAGTGTGAATGGACAAAATGGTGATGTGTATTATTTGAAGAGTGTGGTTGCAAGAATGAGGCTAACATGGCCAATTTATAGACTTTTAAAATTTGAATCTATAGTATTGATTGAGAACAAATCGATGGTCATGGTTCTATATGAGAACTTATTTTAACATGTGAAAAATTATTAAGTGAATTTGGAAAATGAAAAATTATGAGAAATTAGTGAGTAATTAAGACAAACATTCATTAAACTCATAAAAGTTTGAGTGATTAAGATCAATCACTCAATCTAATAGGTGTCATAGGAAAGATGAGGGAATTCATCTTAGTGAGAGATACAATCAATATAATTATAAATTAAAGGACATTATCTATAAAATGTGTGGGATCTCTTGATTCATGTAAACTACATAAAAATATAATGATTTTTATGTAATGGTTAAACAATGTCCATGTGTCTCACCATAATATATAAATAAAAATAATATGACCAATAAATAATTCTACACATACATGAGTACATAAATGAGGTGCACAAACATTATGGACATACCTGAGATATTCAATAAAATAGTAGAATTTAGATAATGGTTTATAAAAACTTACTAAAAATATGTAGGCTACACGATCCTTCAACTCTACAGATAATATAATAAGATCTATGGCTACTGTGATTCTATACACTAATGGAAATTTTTTACTTGTGGTAATAAGCATGTAATTTCCAATATAGATGGGAAAACTCTAGGAAATTTGAAGTCTATCACTACTTATCTAGTCTATGAATCTACAATTTTAACACATAGCTCACCTGAAAAATTCAAAAACTTATTCCATCTCATTAAAGAAAAGGGAGAGGTCTCATATTGATAATTTACTTTGAACATATATCCAATAGTGAAACATTATGATTACAATCACAAGAGTGACATAATGTGATTTTTCAAGTCCTTAAATCATATCCAAAATCAATAACCACCACTCTCTCCACCAATATAATTTCATCAATCCTAGGAGAACCATTCTAAACTTTTAAGAACATAAGATTTAAACTCCACGCAATCAAATTATGATTTTAACCTTAAAGGAGGAATAAAAAAGGTTAATATATTTAGAGGTAGATTTGAGTCTTAGATGACATTTAATCTACTTAAAAGTGGATTAAATGGTCTAATCATATTTTGAACATAATTTTAAGATCACGATATCAATGATGAGGTATAATTACATATAATATTTTAATAGATTCTTAAAGGTTATAAATGTACATAACCTTTGTAATGGAGTTAATAGAATTGTTTCAACCTGGAACACATTATAAAATGATCTTGATTAGTTTACAACTCTACATGTAATTACATACATTTCATGAATGTTTATGACCACGAGATAGTAATTTAAGAAGTACTTTAAAAAAATTAAAACTAATCATAATCTAGTGATAACCCATCTAGAATGTTAGATCTTATGTTCAATTACTAAAGATATGAAATAGTCAAAGATGAAGATAGGGGAATCATAAGGGAAATACAAAAATATATCCTAGTGTGATTAATTACCAATATAATTACATCCTAGAACAAATTGAACTTATCCTTTTGACATTGGGTGTTCATGATTCACATAGCTTACTACAAGACTTGATGACCCCTATAATTTATGATATCATGATCTTCAATAAGGTTCATAGGTCTAAAAGCTATGTAATACTCCTCCTTTAGAGGATTTAGATTTGGGATGTTGTAGTCTTGTGTGTTGGTATGGCATAGTTAGAGGTTAGATTAATTGGATCTAACTAACCATTATTTTAGTCTAATTTTATTAATATAAAATAAAATCTTTATATAAATATTAAATAATTAATGTTATTAATGATAATTTAATATTTTTTAATAAGGGTAAAATAGGTTTTGATGGGGCTTCAAAATCCACTATAAGTAGTTTTTGATAGGAGTTGTAACCCAAAGATAACTAGCTACATAGAATAGAACCAATAAAACCAGTAGCTAGTGCATCAACAACTAACCATCATCAGCCTAATAGATAAAAATAAGAGAAAATCTAGCTAAAAAAAGACAAGGGGCATAAACTCTATGCAATAGATACTTTTTTAACCTTGATTAAGAAACCATGAGTTATTGTGGTACCCATAATCATAAAACTTGGGTTTTGACATGACTCCCAAAACAATAAAACATGGACTATAAGATAAACTTTAAAACCTTTGTCCAATTACAATTGGTGCTCCCATGTCTAAAGGAAAGACAAGGGTTTTTCCCCTAACCTTCATATGTAGCCTCCAAAGATACAACAAAGAAGAACCGACTGAAGAAATAGAGCTTTGGAAGGCTCCCCAAACCTGCAACCAAGGGTAAATCCAGGCACCCTTAACCATAAATTTGGATTTTAGCAAGGGTCCCACAACCTTATGAGAGGGTTTTGAAATAGAACCCACAACCAAACACCAGCCAAAAAAAACAACACCCTACCATTAATCCCACTCTTCTTCAATGATACTCCTACCCATCTCAATAGGAGAGGAACCCACTTCTTTAGGGAAAAAAGATAAATCTGTGAGGGAAGGAGGGGATCTACAACCACAAATCCACAATAAGTAGAGGAACTTCAATAAAAGAGCCAAACTTCACCAAAATAAATCCTCTCCATCTCAATAGAAGAGCGCTCCACCTCAATAGGAGAATTTAAATATTTGATACTTACTACCATAGCTCAAAACAAGGTTTCATACCAAGAAAATAACACAAAGAACACAAATTATTCCATAACTTCATAAAAAATGGAGCACTCCATAAGAAGCTTTGTTACAAAATCATCTTGCATAGTTCATTAGTTTGAGCTCTTCTCTGCTAAATAACATCATGAATTTTATTTAATAAAATATTACTAGTCTAATGAATTTTCTCTTTCTAATTCAAGTCTATCACTACTTATCAAGCCTATAACTTTAACACAAAACTCACTTGAAGCCATTCATAAAAACTATTCTAGTTCATTATAGAAAAGGGAGAGGTTTCTCATTAATTTACTTTGAACAAGAGCTAATAGTGAAACATTATCATTGAAATATCATCAAGAGTGACATAATATGATTGTTCAATTTATTAAACCATATCTAAAATCAATAATTACCATCTCTCTACCAATATTAATTAATGAACCATATGAGAATAATTATGAACTTTTAAGAACATAAGATAAATTCTAGGTAATGAAATTATGACATGTAACCATAAAGGAGGAGTCAAGAACATTGATACTTTTAGAGGTAGATTTGAGGCTTACATGATGTTTTTGTACTTAAGAGAAGATTCAATGATCTAATCATATTTTTCACATAATTTTAAAAATAAGATATCAATTATTGAGTATAACTCAAGATGTATCCCTTATCTATAATTTTTTTAATAGATTATGATGCAGGAGCATCCTGGGTGTAAAAGCAATCTTGCATCACCCAAAAATATTTATGGTTTCTTTTCAATAAGGGCTATCTTGTGTAGAGCTACTATTTTTACTAAGTTGGTCATATGATCTCGAAATGTTTTGATTTCAGAATTGGAGGTTCATCTTAGTCATACCAGCCTACCAGTTGAGTTTCATTGCCACATCATCTATACTGGTGAAGTTATTGAGGTTTTTGGGTACGAAACCTTTTAGGTCAATTTTGAAGGCCTTAGAGACTCTGGATCGTGATCGACCCCCGACTGACTAGAGCTTGCATGATTCAGGCACTGTAGATTAGATCCTTCAATTTATGAAAAGTGGTTATACTAGAAATATAGAGCTATGGTTAGAAAGTTATGGCCTCTAGAAGTTGGGCTACCTAAAAATATATTTTGTAATTCTTTTGAGCGGACCCTATGTAAAAAGAAAAGAAAAGAAAAGAATTCTTAGGATAGTCGGCCTTAAGGGCTAAATTTCTGGAACCTTCTCGGGTGATGGGAATTTCCTATATAAGAAAGGTCTGTAGTGTTGTCTAGGACAGTTCTGGGTAATGATTCGAGGCTTTGTCCTATAGAATATTGTAAGGGAAAATGCCCATGTGGCTTTGCATATTGTAATTCTAAAATTTTTAATTCTACATTTGTGGAGATAATAAGAAGCCCATTTTCCATTCTTGCAAATTATTGTTGTTTATTTATTTCTGTTATGTGTTTGTGGTATTAAGGGGAGTGCCCTTCATCAAGTGGTATTAGAGAAGGAGTTGTTGAGTGTGTAAATAGATCACCGATTGTGAGGTAGTTTGCACCAGGACCGTGGTTAGGGTTTCAACGAGCAACACAAAAATGCCTCCACAAAGGGAACGTGGCGGAAGAGTTGGTGATGTGACACCCGAGGTTAGAGTGCTCTAGAGACAAGTGTGAGCATTGCAAGAAGAGATTCTGAGACAAATGAATCTTAATGTCAGAGACGAAAGCGTGGATGAAGCTGAAGAAAGAATTTTTGATCAAGAAGGAGAAGGTGAAATTATGAACCAAGAGGAAGAAAGGCTTTTTTGAGCCATTTAAAAGATTGGGAAAAGACCTAAGATTGAGATTCCTACATTTTCAGGAAATGTTAACCCAGAGGAGTTGATTGACTGGATCAATGAATTAGAAGAATATTTTGAGTATGAAGACATCGAGGATCCTGATCGGGTCAAGTTTGCGAAGGCCAGACTGAAGGGTCATGCGAAGATCTGGTGGCAAGAGATTCAATTGGAGCAAAATAGAAGAGGAAAGGATAAAATCACAAGATGGGATTGGATGGTGGATAAATTAAAGTGACAGTTCATTCTTGTTGATTATGAGCTTGACCTACTGAAGAAAATGCAAAGTTTGAAGCAAGTAGGAAGATCTGTTCAGGAGTATACAGAGGATTTTTATCAAATCCTCATCAGAATAGGCCATGCAAAAGTTGATAAGGGGAATTTTTCCTGTTACCTTAATGGGTTGAGGCCGAACATTCAGGAGGATTTGAATTTGGTTCGAATGAACAGTATTGAAGAGGCATACTATTTTTCCCTAAAAGTAGAGGAAAAGCTGAAGAAGAAATTTGAGAGTAGACAAAACAAAAGAGGTCATGGTGGAAGATCTAGTGGATGGTCATATGGAGGCCAAAATGAAGATCTGAAAAAGAAGGATGAGGCCAGTAGTAGTCAAAATCAGAGAGGAAACAATTCCAATAATTTCCATGATTAGAATAATAGAGATTAGAGAGGAAGAGGAAGAGGACAAGGTTCAGGAAGAGGAGGCTTTTGTGGAACATGTTTTCACTGTGGAGAAGAAGGTCATAGGGCATATGAATTTCCTCAACACCAAGGAAGGATAGATATGAGAACTAAAGGCTAGGCGAGAGTTTCACATGTAGATGAAGATGCCAGATCATCACATTTTGAAGATGTAGAAAGAGGAGAAATGCTAATTAATAGAAGAGTCCTACTAAGTGGTGAGAATGAACCTGAACAAAGGAGGAGCCTGTTTCACACTAGGTGCAAGTGTGAAGATAAGTGTTGTGATGTGATTATTGATAGTGGAAGCACTGAAAATTTTTGGTGTTAGAAGAGATGGTCAAAAAGTTGAAGCTCAAGAGATAGAAACACCCACATCCATATCGGATTGCCTGGGTATAGAACACTGCCACCGCACCCAGAAGATGCCCCATCACCCACTACTAGGCCCTAGGGACACATGGCAAGCGGTCACATGATCGTATAGCCAAAAACTAGGCTATGTGACCATGTAATAGCCAATCACAGGCTGCCATGTGACCCACTTCTTTGCATCTCCCGGGCCTACCAACGAAATGCCACCAACTACGAAGAGCTGGGACCCATGCGGACAGATGGCAAGCGGTCGCATGATCACATGTCAAAAAAGTCTAACATGTGGCCATGTGATAGCCAATAAGAATGTGCCATCTGTCCCCCCTCATCATGCTTGCGTACCAAAGCAAAAAACCGCTAGGCAGTTGAACAGAAACTGGGACCCACACGGCCAGGTGGCAAGCGGTCACATGATTGCATGTCAGAAAATTCTAACATGTAGCCATGCGACAGCCAATCAGGAAGAGCCTGGACCCACCATCCATGTTGAACTTGCGCAGTTGAGGGAATGCTAGCAAACAGGGAACTAGCGTGAGGTCGAAAATACACAATGTTTTTGATAGACCGAAAGAGGATAAAAAACACACAAAGTTTTCGACAGACGAAAGATAAGCACAAAAAAAGTAGGAAGCACAGGGTTAAAACCAATGAAGGCTGAAAATACACAAACCGAAAACATCATGGACTTTTGAAAACACTGTGGGTTTTTGACACTGTGGCAGATTTTGACAATATTTCCAGCAGACTTTAGAATTTGAAAAACTATCTGGGTTTTGCGAATTAGGAGATGCAGTTTGGATTAATGCAAGGTGACACATAAAGAGCACAAGGCATGACATTTGACAAACACATTGTAGGGAACAGGCCAATTTCACAAGATTTTTGCTATGACAGAAAATTGGCCTAATAGTGGCTCTAGTTGGGGATGCATGGCTCTTGCAGGCATGGAAAGAATCCAGAATCACTGGGAGAAGTAGACCACACCTAGACAAAACAATTAGGACCTCTCCCCATCTTAAAACCCAAAAATTCACAGACTGGCCCCTCACAAAAACCTAGCACCACAACACAGGATATACAAAATATACACGAGCAACACCTGGATGCCAAAGGAGTGCCATCCTTTCCTCTATCAAAAACCTAGTTTCTGCTCACAAAAACAAACAAAGGTCTGAAACCTTTTCCACATGCGCAATGATAGAAAACACTGTCAAGTATCGACTGCAGAAGAACCCTGGATTTACCATCACCGATGCCTTCCTTCACATGTCCCCCCACAAACTCACTGCTTGGAAAACAAGCATCATCAAAATCACCATGGATTGAAACATATGAAAGGGAGCAAGAAACTGATACCTTTTCTTCTTGGCCGCAATCATCCAGCTCATCTCCAATGCACTCTTGCATATCAAAAGAAAAGTAACTATACTCACTCTCACTTACCTCAGCCAAGGCAACTGAAACATACTCATATATCAAGTTACTTGGGTTTATCAAGTCTGATTTCTCTTGATAAATCACACCTTTATCCTCATAAGGATGATTCACATGATCAACATCATGAACTAGAGTATCACCATTATTTTCACTGCTTGGCGGCAGAAGAAAAACATTGTCCCAATGTAATGCATCTTCATCAATAGAGCAACATTTATCCTGCATTACCTTTCTTTCAACTGGCCTCATTTGTGAGGGAGACTCCAGATCAACTGTATGTGAAGCTTTAAGTGTAGAAGGTGAGTAATCCTCAACAAATTCCATCCTCTGAGCACACTCCTCAAATAGTGGGTTAGAAACAACATGGAATTATTTCTCATAGTAATTCAGACAAAGCTCGAACTAGTTCTCACTAGTGTCCTCATCAAATAGCTCATTTGCAACCACACTATATATGTCTTTATTTCCATCATCATACACATCTTCAAAAGAAGAAGAGAATTCAGAATCAAAGCCAGAGCATGACTCACCATTACTGCTACCAACATATGAATAGTCAGTGTTGTACTCATCAGAAGAACCATCCCATGGATTTCCCCACAAGTCTTCAAGCTCTAAGACTTTGTAATCAACATCATTACCACCCACTGGCATAGAAGACTGTGAAGAAAAATTCTCTGCATCATGAGAGAAACCCTGTGACATATCATCAGAAAGAAAATCATTCTCAACCTCATCCATGCTCCCATAATCAACACTTTTCTCAGCATCTGTATCAACATCACCATCATTACTTTCTTCTTCCTATGTTGCAACTGACTCATATGAAAACACCTCTCCATCACTGCCTTCATCATCCTCACTTGAGTAACCACTTTCAACACTATGTTCTTCTGACTGTGGCTGATATGCAAATGAATCATATTCCTTACCTTGTGCAGCAACTTCAAACTCATCATTAGAGACAAAACTTTCAGCCTCTTCATTTTCATAGGACTGAGATATAGAAGCAGCAATTTCATGTCTAGGAACATTAGTGGCATTATATTTATAATCAATATTACAAGGATTGACTGTGGTAACTAATTCACAACTCAAAGCACCAGCACATTGCTCAATCCTTTCAGGGTCTGGAATATATCTCACTGTTGTAGCATCCTGAATACATGTCTCATCAGTAGCAAAAGACTCAACAACATTTATACACATATTCTGATTTGACATCTCAACCTGATTACAAACCATAGTAGAAGTGTTGATATACTAATTTGGGACTGTAGTATTAGCACTACATTCTTCTTTTCTTTCATATTCGTTATACTGGCAGACACTCATGGAAAAATGACCTCTGGTCAATCCATATTTCAAATTGTTTTCAATATCCATTTCAGTTACAAATGCCTAATGTAATGTCCTAGGTTCTTTGTCCCTCAACAAGTAATTCATTTTCTTATCAAATGCATCATAATAGACATTTACACACACTTGGTCATTGGGTCTATAACCTTCAGGGATTTCATTCTTGAAACTTTTGCAAATCTGATATTGAACTGAGGGACAAGTTCATCTTTCTCAATATGAATCTTTAAAAGCTTATCATAAGAATCAGATATGCTTACCCTTTCTCCAAACTGCTCCATGAAGGCTGAATGCATCTGACTCCAAGATGAAATAGAACATGCCGGCAGGAAAGAAAACCAGTCTCTAGCATCACCCTCTAGAGTTTGAACAAACAATTTCATCCAAAGGTCTTCATGGAAAACCTCAAAATCATTCATCACATCAGTAAAGCACTAAACATGTTTTCTTGCTGCTGGACAGTGATTCCTATTAAACTTAGGCAAGTATCCCCTGATTTTATCAGGGATCTTATTAGGGAAACCAGGTATGCCATCATAACAAAATGGCACATAACCTCTAACAAAAGAAACCCTATGAACATCCATCACTGGCTACAATTGTTGCACACCTACTTGAAAATCTTCAAGACCAATGACAAGAAATCTATACTTGAATTGAACCTTCTTTTCTCACTGAATCTTTCCTACATACTTCATGCTTATATGTCCTTTCTTAATGACAAAACCATTTGATAAGGACCATGCAAATGCAATACACTGAATGGAGAATACCTGGATTGCCCTGCTAAATGCTACTACCTTCTTCTCAGCTAAATGAAGTCCCAACAAAACTTCACCACTCAAGTTCTTTCTAGCATAGAGTCACCACCTCTCTTGAGAGGACACAAATTTTACTAACCTATCTTGAAACACCAATAGACTCTGAGCACTCCCACAACAAAGCCACACATAAATCAATCAACAAATCCAGGTAGCACATTTGCAAATCTGAAAAGCAATTCTCAGATTGAAAAACGTACAAGACTCTTCCCCAAACTGAATATAACAAGACTCTGGGATACTCTTATCAGTAAACTTATTTCATTTCCCCAATAGAGTCGCCATTTTGTTGGCTCTTTTCCTTACAGGACCAAGCTTGAATCCAATAGTTGGGCTTAGACTCACAGGTTAGGCACTCAAGCTTGACAAGAAAAACACACCAATTGATGAGGATAGAGAGAAATCCTCCTTCTTCTTTGAGCTCCACATTCACTCAAATAGGTATTTCCTTATCTACACACATTCAAGACACCTCATGACAAACCAAAGGCCTATAGATAGATTAATGTGGAATAGCTATCAATCTCCTATAGGTATCCTATACCCCAATGATAGAAAGTCTCATGCAATAGCCCTACTTGCATGGAATGAGATTGAAAGCCAGAAACCTATCCTAACAACAAGAAAGGGAAAGGGTGGGACAGAAAGGAAATGATTTTAAAAGGATTTGAAGGGTCCCTTGAGATGCCCTAAGTCTCTGATTGACCAGTGCCTTCTCCAATGGGCCACAGAGTCAAACACCCTACTACAAGAGATAGTTATGAACAAGAACATAATATGCTCAATGTGTTGATGCCTGACATCAATCAAACACCATGACCAAACCTCAACTTAACACCCACCTGTGCATTCAAGCATGCTATTATCCATCAAAGGATTTTGACCCTCCCCTTAGAAGAGACCTATGAAAGGACAATACATTAACCAACATCCACTGGAAGACAAGCATGACCTATCTTTGATCTTTCAGCTCATACATGCATAAACACTAACCCTGAACCAGTTACCTCTATGAAGATAACTCCACTTGCAAACACATAGGCAATGCAAATAGACAAATCAAACACCCTTGATGTATGATTAATGCATTCAAAATTCAAATGGAGATAGTTTAGTACATTAAGAGTATATCATATCCTCATACATAAAATAAATCTGTTACAATATGTATTGTCTTCTCTGAATTAGCAATGGAAACAGAGCACCCTATATGCAGAGAGAAGGGGAAATCTGCAGAGCAGAAACTTTCACTGGAACTGACAAAATTTAGAACCCCAACAAAGTCAAAAAATTGACACTTTATACCACTAGCTACCATGGGAACCCAAAACGGGTTGCAACAAGCTACAGACAGCTAGGGCATAGCCTTTACCAACCAAGCCAATTGGAAATGGTCAAAAATTTATTGCAGGGGTAGGAAACCAAGCAACCTGCAAAAGCCTTGAGCCAAGATTGTAATCATTCCTTACATGGTACAGATCCCTGCAAACAATCACCAAGCACCTTGGACCACAATGGAATGGCGGAGAAGATCAAAACTCACCAATTCTGGCCCCCTCTATCATCAATTTCAGTCCTTACACTAATACATTTGGGGTGAAATTGCGATGGCCATTTGCGACGGCAGGAAAATGTCATGCGGTTTTGCCCTTTTTTTTCAAATATAGCCCGACACCGTCGCAATTTGTGACGACAATACATTTTTCATTGTCGCAATTGCGATGTTGTCGGGATATAAGCACAAAATTAAAAAGGAACATTGTCATGTGTGTTTTCAACAGCGCCGTAACCCTCCGCGAAATCACATCAGGATATAAGGGCAAAAAAAATAAGAACGTTGTCATTTGTGTTTTCAACAGCGCCGTAACCCTCCGCGAAATCACATCGGGATATAAGGGCAAAAAAAACAAGAACGTTGTCATTTGTGTTTTCAACAGCGCCGTAACCCTCCGCAAAATCACAGCTACAATTTCTGAGTACGTTGGGTTTATTTTTCTTTTGTCATTATTATGTAATCTGGTATTCAGCTGTTAGAGAGCTAAAATACCCAGAAATGAGGACATATCTATGTTGAATTTATTGTTAGCAGCTTTGGTTATTTAGAAGTTTAATTTTATTTGTTCATCTTTCAAGCACAAACATTTTGTGGACCGTAACGTCTTCATTGTTTCGGGTATGCAGTGAAACAGCCCTAACTTGCAATTGCGATGTTGTTGGGATATAAGGGCAAAAAAAAAAAAGGAACGTTGTCATTTGTGTTTTCAACAGCACCGTAACCCTCTGCGAAATCACATCGGGATATAAGGGCAAAAAAAACAAGAACGTTGTCATTTGTGTTTTCAACAGCGCCGAGAGAGATTCCCTCCGCGAAATCACAGCTACAATTTCTGAGTACGTTGGGTTTATTTTTCTTTTGTCATTATTATGTAATCTGGTATTCAGCTGTTAGAGAGCTAAAATACCCAGAAATGAGGACATATCTATGTTGAATTTATTGTTAGCGGCTTTGGTTATTTAGAAGTTTAATTTTATTTGTTCATCTTTCAAGCACAAACATTTTGTGGACTGTAATGTCTTCATTGTTTCGGGTATGCAATGAAACAGCCCTAACTTGCGACTACCTTCACGGTACTTGTGTACATTATCATGTTGTCTTTACAGTGACTGTCCTCATTCAAGTGGCAATTACACAAGGGACAGTCACTATGAGATGTCCTCATTTGTGACAAGGACAGTCACACTTAGGACATCTCATAGTGATATTCCCTTGTGTAATTTCCACTTGAATGTATTGCTATTGAACCACATTAATGCTTTTCTTCTTCAACAAATGAGGACAGTCACTGTAAAGACAACATGATAATGTACACAATTACCAAAAAATGATCTTGTTAATTGATGTAACACTTTGTCTTGCTCACTCCCTATCCTTCACTAGGGTCTCTTTAGGCCAATGTTTTGACTTGATAGGGTACTTAACTATCCCTACACTCTTTAGGTATCTCTACCCAAGATCCCACTCCTTCAACTAGTGCACACCAACAAGAAATACAACGAACTCTGCTCAATACCAATCTAGCTACTAGGACACTCCTAGTCTTGTCTTCACAAATTGAAACACATTCAACTAGAACTTTACTCCATGGAGAGGCTGGCCACTAGGACCTCTATTGGTTTCAATATTACTCCTTCACCTATACTTTTCATCAGTACTTCAATTCAGTTCATCAAACCATGCCAATTGCACCCAAAAATAGGCTGCTAGCAATTAGGCCTTTGTCAAGCCTTTTTATTTATATTAAGCCACCTAAAGGGCTTAGGATTCAGATGCCCTTTATTGAGAACTCCAAGATATCTAAGGTCTTCTCCTCCTAGATTTTTTGTACACCAACTGCTACAGCCATGCCTGAAAACAAGTATTTTGACACAACTTGGATAGTCTGACTAAGAGTTTGTTTTCTTAGCAGCCAAAGAAACTCACCCAATCTTCTAACTTGACTTGGGGCTTCTTTAGATGTGTGTCTACCTCTCCATGAGATTTTAGTTGAAGCAACCAATGCATTCAACTTGTTGTAATCTTCTTGTAATGATTTGTCATCCCTAACTGTGCTCAACTGACTCACCTAGGACATCATTGCAAACATAGAAAATGAGCTTCCCAGGGCCCCTCCTTCCAAACATATAGTACATGGAGTCTCCTCACCCATTCCAAGAGCCCGTACAAAATTGACAATGGAATGATGAGCTAAGACTCCATTTGTTCAACCTGCCTGGTTCAAACCAATGATAGGGTACTTAACAAAAGAATTAACAGACTAGTTGGAATGCTTCAAAACTCAAAAAAAACACAACACAGAATAAAAAAACAACTTGTACTAACTTTTCCAATAGACACTGCGAGCTATCTAATCCATTAATCAACTGAAAACAAAGAAACAAAAAAACTCAAGAATTCACTAAAACCATGTTACTCTACAAATCTTCTTAATTCCAAATGTTTTTCCCCCCAACCTTTTGCACAGATCGATGGAGGCCTCTTATAGTTGATCTGATGCCTAATTCAATGGTTTCATATAGTTACATAACCATCTTACTCGAAAATGCTCCCTTGCACAAATGTTGTCAATGTTGTGAATGACAATATTGACAACTTGTTACAACCTTTGGGATTTTGGTTCAAAACTTATTGTTCAAACACCATAAGACCCTAACCATGACTTAGTTAGTCTATTTAGACCTCACATAGGCCACTTCTACACTTCTTTGCCCAATTTGACCCCTAAATGCTTCATTCCCACTTTTGCCACAATATTGGTAACTTGGGTACAAATTGGCACTTGCCTTCACAAAGGTCACACATGAGGACATCTCATAGTGATCGATTGTCCCTTGTGTAATTTCCACTTGAATGTATTTCTATTGAACCACATTAATGCTTTTCTTCTTCAACAAATGAGGACAGTCACTCTAAAGACAACATGATAATGTACACTCACTGTAAGGACAGTCACAAATGAGGACATCTCACAGTGACTGTCCCTTGTGTAATTGCCGCTTGAATGTATTGCTATTGAACCACATTAATGCTTTTCTTCTTCAACAAATGAGGACAGTCACTCTAAAGACAACATGATAATGTACACTCATTGTAAGGATAGTCACAAATGAGGACATCTCACAGTGACTGTCCCTTGTGTAATTGCTGCTTGAATTACACAAGGGACAGTCATTGTGAGATGTCCTCATTTGTGACAAGGACAGTCACACATGAGGACATCTCACAGTGATTGTCCCTTGTGTAATTTCCACTTGAATGTATTGCTATTGAACCACATTAATGCTTTTCTTCTTCAACAAATGAGGACAGTCACTCTAAAGACAACATGATAATGTACACTCACTGTAAGGACAGTCACAAATGAGGACATCTCACAGTGACTGTCCCTTGTGTAATTTCCACTTGAATTACATAAGGGACAGTCATTGTGAGATGTCCTCATTTGTGACAAGGATAGTCACACATGAGGACATCTCACAGTGATTGTCCCTTGTGTAATTGTCACTTGAATGTATTGCTATTGAACCACATTAATGCTTTTCTTCTTCAACAAATGAGGACAGTCACTCTAAAGACAACATGATAATGTACACTCACTGTAAGGACAGTCACAAATGAGGACATCTCACAGTGACTGTCCCTTGTGTAATTGCCGCTTGAATTACACAAGGGAGAGTCATTGTGAGATGTCCTCATTTGTGACAAGGACAGTCACACATGAGGACATCTCACAGTGATTGTCTGTAATGTCCCCTTTTTGGCTAACTTGGAAAATAGGAACAATTACTCCACTTCTCAGACTTACTCTATCAGATACTTACAATTAAACTAAGTAATGGAGGTTACTTAAGATATCAACCGCTATTTCAGATTCAATCACAATATGTGTGCAAGATGATATTGATACCAATATGTTTAATAGCACTATCGGATATAATGATATGAAATATGCTATGAATATGATGTTTCCTATCACTTATAGTGATAGTATAATGATGGTATGTCTGATATAAACAATATCGATATACAATCAATAAGTATTGCTTACAACAATGTATTTGCTGTGTCTGATATGATGATGTAATTATGCAAATGTGTAATATCGCTATGAGTGATATGTTGCTATTTCAGATTCTGAATTATATGCTTGCAACTTCAAATATTGATGCTGTTTCTAACTATCCTTTCTATCTGTGCAATCATGGTGTTGTCTCTGATCTGCAATGATAAACTTGAAACCAAACTGCCAAAGGCAGATGCTCTATTGAGTATATCCAAATATGGATAAGTAAATAAAGTTCTAATGATGCCTTGAGTGACTGACGAGAATGCATTCTTATATTGTCTTTAACAAATGAAGAGATGCTATGAATGAGATGTGTCTTGTTTCTTCCTCCATGTCCCTTTGTTAATCACACCTTTCCATAATCCGACAGTTCACATAATATTATTTCATTATTTTCTGATCATAGATAACTCCCAGATTGACTCAATATCAAATCTTTTTATGAAGGTAATCTTCCCTAATTGGTAGTGCAACCAGTAGTTAACATCCATTGTGTTTGTATTAGTTTGGTCTAACTATCATTAGTATTTAGTCAATCGATATTAACTCTTGCCTTATCCCATATTGTTATGATGATATCCAATCTTTCTACTCTGATATAAGTCGATATCATTTTCTGATAATTGTCCATTTATTGGTTGATTGCTGGTAATGGAGTTTGATCTTCAAATTGACTTCCATTCCTGTTAATACTTAAGGATACATTGTACTTATTATCCATGACTGATGCCTCATTCATCAATAGCTTGTGATATAATCACTGATGCTTTTGTGTTTCTACAAGATGTGGTTTATCTCAGACAATCGATAATCTTTCAATCCTTTAGTCGATATCCTCCTATGTGGTGTCTATTGATATAGATAGTAGAATTCAATCTAGTTTATGTTATTGTCATGATAACATAGGAAGTGATGGTGCATATTTGCTAGCGGGTCTTCATGTTTGATATTGCTTTATCGGATATGTCATTGTCTAAACTTGTGCAATTAATGATTATTTATAATATATGAATGGTTATCCTTCTTGCTTATCAATACATCTTCTGAAACACAGCGACCTATCCCTTATTCATATCATGTTGATCTTGACTTCATAGTATTTGGTTCATTAATCATCCTCTCATGGTATCGATGTGTAATGACTAGTGATTGTTGTATCACTTCTTCATTCCTCATCGTGATAGATAATGCAGATGTTTAATGTAGATGTATATCGATTACAGATATTCGATATTGCTTTAAACGTTATTATTATTATTATTGTTATTATTAATGTTATTGTTATTATTAAATATTATAATTAATGATGTTAGTAATATTAATAATATTATAATAAATATTATTATAGTGATAACATATTGTTTTATATTGAGAGGTTTATTAATATTATTTATATATTAAAATTATTATATCAATAATTGATTTAATATTATTACTTAATATATTATTATAATATAATATATATAATTTATGAATAATTATTTATTATTAATTTATATTATAATTATAATCATAATTATATTATTTATTAATATTTTAATATTATTTAATTAACATATTACTTATTATGCTAACTATATATTATTATTATCTTTTGATAATAATTATATATTATTGTTATATACCGTTAATAATAGATTATTATATATCATCTAATCATTTTATTATTATACTAAGTTCAATATGTCACGGCTCATGACATTGTCCCTTGTGTAATTGCCACTTGAATGTATTGCTATTGAACCACATTAATGCTTTTCTTCTTCAACAAATGAGGACAGTCACTCTAAAGACAACATGATAATGTACACTCATTGTAAGGACAGTCACAAATGAGGACATCTCACAGTGACTGTCCCTTGTGTAATTGCCACTTGAATTACACAAGGGACAGTCATTGTGAGATGTCCTCATTTGTGACAAGGACAGTCACACATGAGGACATCTCACAGTGATTGTCCCTTGTGTAATTGCCACTTGAATGTATTGCTATTGAACCACATTAATGCTTTTCTTCTTCAACAAATGAGGACAGTCACTCTAAAGACACCATGATAATGTACACTCACTGTAAGGACAGTCACAAATGAGGACATCTCATAGTGACTGTCCCTTGTGTAATTGCCACTTGAATGTATTGCTATTCAGCCACATTAATGCTTTTCTTCTTCAACAAATGAGGATAGTCACTCTAAGGACAACATGATAATGTACACTCACTGTAAGTGTACATTATCATGTTGTATTACAAATGGACCTTATGTTGGTCGGGATATAAGTGCAAAAAAAAAAGGAAGGTTGTCATTTGTGTTTTCAATAGCGCCGAGAGAGATTCCCTCCGCGAAATCAAGTGGGTTATCATTTGTGTTTTGAACAAAGCGGGTTGTCATTTGTGTTTTGAACAGCACTGAGAGAGATTCCCTCCACAAAATCAAGCGGGTTGTCATTTGTGTTTTCAACAGCGCCGAGAGAGATTCCCTCCGCAAAATCACAGCTACAATTTCTGAGTACATTGGGTTTATTTTTCTTTTGTCATTATTATTTAATCTGGTATTCAGCTGTTAGAGAGCTAAAATACCCAGAAATGAGGATATATCTGTGTTGAATTTATTGTTAGCGGCTTTGGTTATTTAGAATGCTTCCCCACAATACTTAATTACACAAGGGACAGTCACTGTGAGATGTCCTCATTTGTGACAAGGACAGTCACACATGAGGACATCTCACAGTGACTGTCCCTTGTGTAATTGCCACTTGAATGTATTGCTATTCAACCACATTTATGGGCCCGTTTGGACCACAACACACAGTAGCATCTACAAAGAAGAATATCCCAGGTGTAACAAGTTGTAAGAATATACCAACAGTTCTAAGAAGTTCCCTAGCACGTAGTAGCATCTATAGAGAAGAATATACAACATGAGGGCAGCCACTGTAAAGACAACATGATAATGTACACTCATTGTATGTGTACATTATCATGTTGTCTTTACAGTGACTGACCTCATTCAAGTGGCAATTACACAAGGGACAGTCACTGTGAGATGTCCTCATTTGTGACAAGGACAGTCACACATGAGGATATCTCACAGTGACTGTCCCTTGTGTAAGCCACTTGAATGTATTGCTATTCAACCACATTTATGGGCCCGTTTGGACCATGGCACACAGTAGCATCTACAGAGAAGAATATCCCAGGTGTAACAAGTTGTAAGAATATACCAACAGTTCTAAGAAGTTCCCTAGCACATAGTAGCATCTTCTAATTGTCTATACCACTTCACAAGGTATTGTTTGCACACATTGTTTTTGGTTCTTTTGATGACCCTTGTTTTGAAATTGATATTAGGCCTTGTAGCTTATATGTTTTGATTGCTGGAGAGCTTCTAAAGCTAAGCAAGAAGACCATTGCACGAGTTATAGCCACGCGCTCAGGTTTGAAAATTGTATATTTTTTAATCTAATGTATATTTTAACTAGACTTTTAGCTTATTTTTGCTGTATATTTTAATCTAAAGGGAATCATGGATGTGAACTTGAAAGAATTTTGTACTTAGTTCTTATGGAGAGAATAGTAGTAGTTTACGGTCTAATATCAAATAGAGTTTTCCAATTACAGAAAGTTAATGAATTCTAATAGCTTATATGTTTTGATTGCTGGAGAGCTTCTAGAGCTAAGCAAGAAGACCATTGCACGAGTTATAGCCGCGCGCTCAGGTTTGAAAATTGTATATATTTTAATCTAATGTATATTTTAATCCTTTTGCCATGTCATGTAATATGTCTTGCCTTGTAGCTTATATGTTTTGAAATTGCTGTTAGGCCTTGTAGCTTATATGTTTTGATTGCTAGAGAGCTTCTAGAGCTAAGCAAGAAGACCATTGCACTAGTCGTAGCCGCGCGCTTAGGCATGAAAATTGCATATTTTTTAATCTAATGTATATTTTAACTAGACTTTTAAAATATTAAAGGATTTAACTAGGTCTAAGAAGATTTGTGTACTTTTGACAATTTTGCTTAGTCACTGAAAGTTGTAGACCGAAGTTTTCATAGCCCAATTTTTGCTTCCTGCGAAGAACGATCATGTCAGATAATATAAGTGAAGAACAAAATAGGGAGACAATCGCTAGATTGTGGTCTAACTTGAAAAGAAAAGGTGATGGAAAATGTTATTGTCCCTGCAAAATTTGTAAGGGCTTAAACCGTAGAAGATTGCTAATCAAAATAGTTAAGAGACATTGTAGGGAGAATGGTCACATTGAAGGGGGGCATGACTATCATCCACTGGTAAGTTGTTCATTATATCATTTTAACAATTTATATACATATGAAATCACTTGATGATGAGTTGAAGATCATGGTTTATTTATGTTAATCAATTTTATATAGGTTGATCTCCCCAGGGAAGTACATGATATGGAGGAACATGGGGGTGCGAATATCCAAGGTGAAGATAATGATCCCATGGAAGATGACGATCATGCGCCAGAAAACACAATTGAAGATGATGGTATAAATACATTGATCCATGACACATTTAGTCCAAGCGGATCTGATCATGATGATGATGATAGCCTTGATGTACCTCTACTTGAGAAGGCATACGAGCCCCTATACAAAGACTCCCAAACAACTCTTCTCTCTGCTATATTGTTGTTGTTGAACTTGAAGGTTATGAATGGTTTATCCAACATAACAATGTCACGTATGTTAAGGTATGTCATATATGTCTTTATAGTTAACAAAGGGTGAATAATGTACCACTAATATTGTTTATATTAACAACTTATATTTTTTGCTGTAGATTGATAGGCGAGTTTTTGTTACCACCATCAAATATTCTACCTTGCTCATATCGAGAATTATTTGCTATTATGAAAGATATTGGAATGGAGTATCAAGCAATACATGCTTGTCCCAATGATCATATTATATATTATAAAGAACATGAATTTGCAACACAATGCCCTGTATGTCATACGAGTAGATATCGAACAGATCGAATAACAAAAAAGGTGCCTCACAAGGTTCTTCGTTACATCCCCATTATTCCACGGATGCGACAATTATTCAGGTGTACTAGCTTGGCACAATTTATGGATTACCATGCACGCAATAGAAGTCGAGATGACATTATTCGAATCCCTGCGGATGGTTCGGCATTTATGCACGTAGAGGAAAAGTGGCAACACTTCAAAGAAGAACCTCGTAATCTCAGGCTTTCATTGGCAGTGGATGGTGTCAATCCATTTGGAGAGATGAGATCTGTTTGCTCGGTGTGGCCTGTTTTTGTTATCAACAATAACATTCCTTCGTGGATGTCAATAAAGAGGGAGCACATTATGTTGGCAATGATTGTTCCAGGTATTTTATCATTTGATAGTTATTAATTTACATGTACTTACAAATCTTACAGTAAAATGGTCACAATAATTATGTAATGTTACTGTTCATTCAAGTAGGTAAATATCAAGTTAAAGATATGAATGTATATATTGAGCCTCTTATTGACGAGTTGGTGGAGTTATGGAACGGTGTCACTATGTATGACGTGTCTAGACCAATAGGACAAAGACAATTTCAATTCCATGCAATACTTGTATGGACAATACATGATGCCCCAGGGCTAACACATTTTTGTGGTATGTTATAGTGAATTCAAGTTGCGCATTATAATTCTAATTATAAAAATCAACATATTTAATAATCCAATTATATCATTATCTTGTAGGTCTTCAAACAAAGGAAAAATTTGCATGTCCAGTTTGTGGTCCAAAGATGAAATCTCGTCATTCAAAAAGTTTAGGAAAGCATGTGTTTGATGAGTACAGACACTTCCTCCACAGGAATCATAAGTATCGAAGTATGGAAAAACATCTTTTCAATGGGAAAGAAGAGACTACATCAAAGCCACGAAGAATGACACCTCACCTATGGAAGTTGGAATATAATAGAATTAATCGTCGAGGTAATGTCGTTCCACTTAATGGTTTATGTTTGTAATTTATATATTTCTATTGTGATTTTTGTTTACTAATTATGTAATTGATGATCGTGAAGGTCGTCAAGGCACTACTGACAACCTTCCAAAGGGACTAAAAAGCTATCCCAGACAATTTAGTAGGTTGCCCTACTACGAGGACCTACAAATTGTGCATTTGTTTGATCTTATGCATGTTGGAAAGAATATAACAGAGACATTGTGGAAAATACTGGATGGAAGGCGTGACAAAGAAAAAATTGTCAAAATTTGTAATGACATTCATGAATCCAATCATGCACTGAAGAATTTCATTCAGTCAAATAGCAATAGAGATCAGATTAATATAAGTGCCCTTCCTTGGTTATTAACGGAGCAGCAAAGTGATGCCATAAAAGAAGTCATACGAAAAATTTGATTTCCCACAGGATTTGCTGGGAACATAAGCAATCTCATATCAAAGAAAAGTGAATTTGGGCCAGGGCTCAAAACGCATGATTGGCATACTTTCATCAAGGTAAGTTATGTTCTTCTGTATTTACAATATATTCATAAACTACGTGTACTATTCATTATGTTATGTTAGAAAATAATGAAATGATTGGTTTATAATTACTACAGTACGTGCTACCTCTATCTCTCCCAGAGCACTTCAACAATAACATCAAACAAGTGATATATGATCTTGGAAAATACATGAGGTAAGCAGTAATATCTGTTCAATTTGTTGTATATATTTATTATATTCACGATTTGTTTTTCTTGCTATGTAATCTATTGTATATTATTTTGTAAAGTCTCGTATTTATATATTTTTTGTGACTTGAATCTCTTAATGTAGGTGGTTGTCATCTAAAGAAATCCATAAAGAAGATATAAACTATTGGAAGAGAAGAATTCCTCATTTATTGTGTGAAATGCAAAAGTGTCTACCTCCAACTTTTTTCAATACACAAGAACACTACCTCATACACCAAGTTGAGGAGATTGAATTGTGTGGACCTGCACACACTAGGTCAATGTGGATGGTTGAGAGGCACTTGAAATCTTTGAAGGCTTTGGTTCGACAAAGAGCACATCCTGAGGGTTCTATGGTAGAGGGATACATGGTATACCAGACTATGGTGTACATTACTGAATATCTTCCTAAGTTTGCTTCAAATATCCATGTAGATCGCATTTGGGATCTCGACCCTTTTAAAAAATTCAAAGGGGAGTACTTGATGGGGAAAGGTAGATTGAGGAAAGTGACAGGTAATAAATTATAAGATGTTATTGTAATAAATTATTTCTTAATCTTCAAAATAAATCGGTTGTAAGTCGTCTATTTTTTTTTTTGTACAGTTGCTCGAGAGTGGGATGCACTACATTTGTATATTGCAAACAATCTTGATTGGATGACGGTATGGATTGAACGATGTCAACATTCTGGTCACACATTAACATGGGAAGGTGTATCTTCATTGGTTAAAGAAGCTCATCGTAATGGAGATTCTAATGTTACGCAAAGGGAAATAGATTTAGCATATGGTTTAAGAGATTTCCAGGTACGTACAAAATTATTAATCACCCGTATGTTTATCAACTCACGATATAATAATTTTGACATGTTTCACATATTATTGCAGGTTAAACACCACAAGGGTATGTTCTGTAATGGTCAAAAATTTTGCGTCAAAGTGTTGGATGACACGAAGAAAACTTGTGATTCTGGAATAACTGCAGTCTTTCAAGTGACTAATATTTCATCTAGAAATGACTTAGATCCTCAAGAGTCTAAAAATCAATACTATGGCATTTTGGATGATATACTTGAGTGCGACTTTAGTTCCTTCAAATTAGTACTCTTCGTTGTCAAATGGTACAGGCTACGACTTAATCCAAATGATCCTAATAGAACTATTATTGAACATGATAATGGATTTACAATGGTTAATACAAGGTCGTTTGAGCCAGTTGGGGATGAGCCCTATGTTCTTCCAAGCCAATGTGAGCAGGTATTTTACTCAGAGGTTTCACATAAACCGGGTTGGTCATTTGTTGTTAGACATGAACCGAGAGGAAGGCCGATAAAGTATAATGCGATGGAAGAAGAAGATACCGAAGAAGTAGAAGATGATGTAGATGATGATCACGATTGACAATTATTGGATGATGTTCCTGAGACAAATTTTCATGAAGAAGAAGAAGAAGATGATGCTGCTACTGATGATGATGATGAAGATGATGTTGATGTTGATGATGATGATGTTGATGATGACGACAACGACGACAACGACGACGACGAGGATGATGATGATGACGACGATGACGAGGATGATGACGAGGATGATGATGATGATGATGATGATGATGATGATGATGAGGATGATGATGATGAAATTTAAAGGTATGCCATCAATCCTTAATGTATTTAATATTCATTTCTTGATAGAAATATATTTGTCTTAAATGGTTACATAGTTTATTCATTATCTATTTAAAAGCTATAAGTGTTATAATGTGTACGTTTTAATGTTTTTAATTTTTATGTGATGCTTATGATGGATGTGATTATGATTATGATGTGATTATGCTCACGATAATTGAATTACATTTGCAGGAAATTGAACCCCTTTCAAGAGCATCCCGCACAGTCTCATGGATCGATAGGTATAAGTCAATACACCTTATAGAAAGTCTATTTAATACACTTATCAATAGTAAGATTGATGTCTTCTAAGATCTCTCCCATTTCCAGGTACCAGCAAATAGGTATTTGTTAGAAGTGTCTTCCTCGAGTGAGGGAAATATAGGAATAGAAGAGGAAAGTGAGACATGCAGTTTATCTAGAATAGGGAGATTAACTAGAGGTCAAAGGACTAGAAGGAAATTCAATAAACACATGAAATTTTTCCTTGCTCAAGGGGGGTCATGTTCTTATGATGATGAGATGAAAGGCGACATCGAGGTGCCCTTGAGGTACCAACATCTACAGAAACATTGGGTACCCAAGGAACTTCCTCCAATAAACATTGATTTTTGTGTTAATGAGAGGATATATCGCATAGCACCATCATCATTACATGGTTTGGGCCTATTTTCTATGGATGGCATAAAGGTGTCTTACAACAAAGTTTCTGAATTGATGGAGTATGTTGGACCATGTTACGATTACAAAAGTTGGATGCATATTGTTCAATATAAAAAAAGTATGCGTAGGTATGCACTCTCGGCAAATTATATACAACAGCAAGACAATAATCAAAGTAAAAGTGTGGCTATATACATTTATGGAAGGCCAAAAGCAACAGGGAATATTGCAGGTTTTATAAATAGTACACGACCTGGGTCAACTATAAAGCAACCCAATTGCATATTTGAGGTGCGCGAGGGAAATCGTGTATTCATCTGTGCGATAAAATCAATACGTGCAGGGGAAGAGCTGCTTATTGATTACAATTTGAACCGCATAGATACAAACGAGGCTACTATCATGGGGGTGGTACATACTATTAAACCAACTTCTAATCAATGACTCCAACATACCATTTAGTTATTAAATTTTTGGCTAACATTTTTATACTTGATCTTTGACACAGGGGCACAATATGGAGCAACCGCCCGAAGGTGATGGTGACGATATTCCTAGCTCATCTACACATGAGCAGGTAAAACTCATTGTAATTGTGCAAACTAGATAGAAGCAAAATGTTATTTTTTTTAATGTTATTTTCTTCATTGTTTTGGAGTAATTTTGATAATACTAATACTATTGTTGTCATAGAGGGCCGGTGGTCGGAGAGAGGGAAAGCAACCTGCAGTCCCTCAGGAGTCCCCCCTTGTGGACCCTTTTTTTATTGATTTAGTAGAGACCGATGACCCGATCGGTTCCATTAAAAAGCTGCTAAAGAAAATTGGGAAAGAAATTCTACGTTTGGTATCCATACATCCTCAGACTCAAGAAATAAAAGACAGGGCAGCTGAGTTGTTGCGCACTTCTGAAAACTTTAAAGTAAGTATTAATGAAATTTTTAATTATTACAAGAGTTCAATAATGGTTTTTATGTTATGCTCTTTTATGACATTAATTAAAATATGGATGCATTGTCTTTACAGAGTTATTTGCGTAATTTTGAACCCCATTCCCATGATGAGGCCGGTATTGCAAGTGGTTCAGGTAGATCACATGTTCCATTCCCCACTTGTTTTTTCCACTGAATATATATAGGAATGATCATAATCATTGACAATACATGCTCGAACAATCTTTTTTTTTAATGCTCTAACAATCTTGTCCATGCTAGTCCACGCGTTCTATATTTATGCATGCTCTAACAATTTTATTCTTCAGCTCCTTTCCATGATGATATGACAACGCCGCCTCCATCCAGGACAGCCACAAATGTCTTGCCGACTGCCATGTCAACAACACACAGCCTAAATGCACCAACTGTTGCACCATCTACTGGTACACAAATCCCTCTTTTTCTCTCTTTTGTTATGTGTTTAAGTGTTATGTGTTTACGATGTAGATCCCTTGATTGTGTTTGTGCCATGGGTGCTCTGCACCAATTTATTTCCCTTGAAGTATTATTTCTTGGAGGCATTTGATAATGGTTTTCATTTTTTGCAATAGGAGATGCAACAAGTCCCGATGCAACATCATTTCCTGGATGTTCCCGTGTTCCTAGTACGGGAACGGTGAAGGATTGCGTATTGATCATCAACGACGATGAAGGCGTTCCCTTAAAAGTATCCAAACTTCCAGGTACTTTAAAGTTATTATTATTCTATAGTGATATAATAGTAATTTAGTTTTTGATCACTCTTCATCGACTAATGATCCCATGATTATTTTGTAGGGAATGATATTTTTTGGCGAAAACTTGGTGACGAGTGTTTGCGGATATTCGGGCCCACCATACATACATGGTGGAACATCATATCCTAACTAAAACCCCAAACCACTATTTTGATTTCATATCATTGCTAGAATAGTTTTCCTTTTCATCAATTTCTTGAACTATATTAAAGGTAGCTTCTCTTCATTTATGAGTCTAACATGTTTTTTTTTACTTAAAAGGTGGAATAACCAAGATAAAAAGTTGAAGGATGATCTTGTACATAGTATGACCCAGCTTTTTGGACCTCGTGCATTCGAGAGAAACAAGCTCCTTGAAAGAGCTGGTTTATGTTTGAAGTATATTAGGGACCAGTACAGGAAATATTTAGAGGTTAACCCAAGGCACGAGCGTCCGCCCTGTGTTCTTGAGGCTGAGTGGCAGGGTTTGATTTTGGATGGAAAGTATAAAGCCGACATGAAAAAAGGAATTACGCCAGTAGAGAGTAGAGCAAGGTATGTGATACTTTTGAGAATGTAATTATGTACTAATTAACCTCTAAATTTTTCCTATACTGGTCTCTAACATATTTCAAACTTTTCATAGATTGCCTGACACATCAAAGGCAACAAAGGCAAGATTAGAAAAGCACGGGACACACAAGCTCGGCTCTGGTGGTTTTTCCAAACTTCAAGCACGAGTTGTAAGTATTAGTAAATGAAAACTTGTATCAATTTTTTTATATATTGCAAGGAAATTTTTTTTGATCAAACAATGCAAGTAAAATTCACCATACCAAGAAAAAATGTAGGGGTCAGAGTTCAATAGATGCCTCATAGAAGAGGACAAGAGAATTGGCTTCCAACAAGGCTATAGAGCCGTGGCTGAACGGCTACGAGCTGAAATCAGTGTGCAAGGTTCAAATAATGATGCATCTGAGCCACAGGTAAATAAGCTAAATGAAATTTATTTCAAATTGAATACTTTACCAATTAGTCTATTTGATGTTAAGTTCTAATATAAAGTGAGTATATCTATTTTAAGAAAGCAATGATAACAATGTGTAGGATATTGGAATGCAGCCTGACAATCCTTCTACACAATCTATGCATAATGAAGGTTCGCATGATGTGCATCCTAGTGGTGGAGGTATACATT
Organism: Chamaecyparis obtusa; assembly: GCA_027943335.1. Lineage (NCBI taxonomy): Eukaryota > Viridiplantae > Streptophyta > Pinopsida > Cupressales > Cupressaceae > Chamaecyparis > Chamaecyparis obtusa. Next base: position 808,493 of record BSBK01008093.1, on the reverse strand, counting down.
TGCTATTAAAATTTTTATATGTAATTACAATTGGTGTTTGGATTAATGTAACATTTTGTATAGCAACTGTAGAGGATCGAGGGGTCAGTGCTCATGAGCATGTTGAGGTTTAGTCTAGACAAAATGATGTGGCCAGATCAGGTAATTAAAGAGCGCCACAGTTATGTTCTTTAAAATAATTAAATACTTGTAACAATTATAATTAAATATTTTAAATTTAACTCTTTTATTTGTTATTGTAGAGGACCCCCCTTTGCAGCAGCATAGGAATTTGAGATCATCAAGAACAAAGAACAAAACAACTGATGAGGGGGGTATTGATGACAACACTGATGCTCCTCTTAGAGCTTACATAGAAAAAAAAATTAGAAAGAGAAAAAAGAAATGATTGTCATCTAAATACCTTAATTGATAATGACTGAATTTTATGTCTCAATGAATTTAATTATGTGCTAATGAATGTTCATGAATTATGTGTTTATTTTCATATTGATGAATGTTGTGTGTTAACGAATCTAATGTGTTAATGAATGTTATCATGTGATATTGATTGAATGTTACATTTTATTAATAATTGAAAGAATGAATGAATGTTAGATGTTAACGGGGAATGTAAAGTGATGTTAGGGGGAGGGGGGTGGGGCCAAATGAGCTTCCACCTTCACGTGGTTGGCCCTATTTAGTAGAGAATATTAAACTATATTCTCGAAACAAAGTGAAGCTCAATAAGATACTAAATGAGTCAAAATGGTTATCAAGGTCCTCTATCCATAAGATACTTGTAGTCAAAATGGTTATTAATAAGATACTTGTAGTCAAAATGGTTATCTAGGTCCTCTATCCATTCCATAAGTTCTTCACCATTCAAACTTCCTCCATAATAAGGAATGTGCTCTAGGTTAGTCATGAAGCCTAGCATGGACTCTCTGTCAGATAGAGCCACTATTTCAGAGCCTTTTCTGTGCATTTCCTTCAAGCACTGTACAGTGTACGGATGTGAAAGGGAGGGTAGACCAGTGTGGAAGTTAGAGTATTTATATCTTATGCTTTGAGAGTTTATTTGGTAGATTCAAGACAGCTTATATCAAAGTTATTCCTTTTTCTTATCTGTTGTTCTGTCACACCCTCATTTTTTGGGTTATTGCATTCAAATGGCCTTAACTTGCAAATAAACCATAGGATATCCTCTGTTCTTTGTAAAATGCAAGTTAAGGGGGTTTATTTTCATATTTTAAAAGCTTTGGAACAGGATACTAAGCCAGAGAATTTCAAGAGCAAGCCCTAGGTCAAGAATCTCAATGTTCTTGACTAGGAGTTGATGGATTATGCAAGATCAGAGGGTAGCGGCAAGTAAAGGACCTCAAACTTTGTTGAATCTAGATCTTTAGAGCATGGTGGACATCTTCAAACTCTGATCTTGGTTTCATGCACCCATTTTCAATGCCTTGTTTTGGAACCCACACCCAAAGGCATGCATTAGGTCTGCGGACTCAATAAGGACATTGATATGCTGGAGTGGAGTCAAGGTCTGGGAGCTGGAGGATTGTTAGAACATCAAAAAGGGTACTCAAAAAACATATAAGTTCATAAGGTCCTTTGTCAAATTGAAGAGTTATTGCTGCAGAACAGGTTTTGGAGACCTACTAGAGTCACTAGGTCTATTTGGACCCGTTTGGACCATGACACACAGTAGCATCTACAGAGAAGAAGTTTGGTATGCAATGGTCTTGAAACCTCCTGAGAAATTCTTGGTATGCATTTGTGTGGTGCAAAAGCTTCGTTGAAAGAGAAAAAGAAGAAAAGAATAGAAATGATTTTTTTTCTTTTTATGTCATATACTGTAACCAGCTACTTATAACTTGCAAAAATGATTATAACCATTTGAAATTGAAACTTAGTTTAATGTGAAACTGAGAACTGCTTTATTAGAGCTTTCTGTGATTTAGATTCAGACATCAAGAACATTGTTTGCCTAATATTGTGATTAATGTTTATTTATTAATATCTCATACTGACAAACAATTGATAATTGTAGGGAAAACGTCATTGGGGGTCTTTGAGGATCCACCAGAAGCCAAGGAGAAAATGTATTCAAATGCTAAAGATGGTGTAACAGTCCTTACAGCTGTTGAACCTTGCTGTGTAGATCATCTCCGATTCTCCAAGTTCAACAGTACTGTGGTATTCCTTTGGATACTTCTAATGGTAAATTTCAGACATCAAGTTCTTTTCGTATGAAACTACTACATTTGTAATCTATAGTTTTAAACTTTTAGTTTATAAATGTTCATCAGCTTTAGTTCGTATGCTGCCATTTCAAGTATGATTAATGAAGTTACCTTTATCACAGGATGAAAGTGAGCAGTCAGCATACTGGTACGGAGCTGGCAGCATTGATACGGTGACTAGGGCATTGTTTAATGGTGGTATTGTGTTTTCCCGTATTTAGGGCATCGGCCTTTTGAAGCATTGCCTTCATCTTTCTTAAGTCTGAGTTTTAAGTTTGTTTATCTCTCTTGGCGCTGTTGAAAATACAAATGACAATGTTCTTGTTTGTTTTGCCCTTATATCCTGATGTGATTTCGCGGAGGGTTACGGCGCTGTTGAAAACACAAATGAAAACACAAATCCCTTGTGTAATTGCCACTTGAAGGAGGACAGTCACTGTAAAGACAACATGATAATGTACACTTACAGTGAGTGTACATTATCATGTTGTCTTTAGAGTGACTATCCTCATTTTTTGAAGAAGAAAAGCATTAATGTGGCTGAATAGCAATACATTCAAGTGGCAATCACACAAGGGACAGTCACTGTGAGATGTCCTCATTTGTGACTGTCCTTACAGTGAGTGTACATTATCATGTTGTCTTTAGAGTGACTGTCCTCATTTGTTGAAGAAGAAAAGCATTAATGTGGTTCAATAGCAATACATTCAAGTGGAAATTACACAAGGGACAATCGATCACTGTGAGATGTCCTCATGTGTGACTATCCTTGTCACAAATGAGGACATCTCACAATGACTGTCCCTTGTGTAATTCAAGTGGCAATTACACAAGGGACAGTCACTGTGAGATGTCCTCATTTGTGACTGTCCTTACAATGAGTGTACATTATCATGTTGTCTTTAGAGTGACTGTCCTCATTTGTTGAAGAAGAAAAGCATTAATGTGGTTCAATAGCAATACATTCAAGTGGCAATTACACAAGGGACAATCGATCACTGTGAGATGTCCTCATGTGTGACTATCCTTGTCACAAATGAGGACATCTCACAATGACTGTCCCTTCTGTAATTGCCACTTGAATGAGGACAGTCACTATAAAGACAACATGATAATGTACACATACAATGAGTGTACATTATCATGTTGTCTTTACAGTGGCTGCCCTCATGTTGTATATTCTTCTCTGTAGATGCTACTATGTGCTAGGGAACTTCTTAGAACTGTTGGTATATTCTTACAACTTGTTACACCTGGGATATTCTTCTCTGTAGATGCTATTGTGTGCCGTGGTCCAAACAGGCCCATAAATGTGGTTGAATAGCAATACATTCAAGTGGCAATTACACAAGGGACAGTCACTGTGAGATGTCCTCATGTGTGACTGTCCTTGTCACAAATGAGGACATCTCACAGTGACTGTCCCTTGTGTAATTGCCACTTGAAGGAAAAAAGCATTAATGTGGTTCAATAGCAATGTATTCAAGTGGCAATTACAAAAGGGATAATCACTCTGAGATTTCCTCATTTGTGACTATCCTTACAGTGAGTGTACATTATCATGTTGTCTTTACAGTGACTGTCCTCATTTGTTGAAGGAAAAAAGCATTAATGTGGTTCAATAGTGATGCAGAGTAGTCAGGGCTTTTAGAATATACAAATATACATCCTTAACTCTCATTCCACCAAGGAAGAAGGAATTCCAATGGTTGAAACGTGAGTTAAGGTCTTTACATCAGTCAAACCCTGAAAATGAGGGTTTGTAAACAATGCACAGAAAATTTGAAATAACTTAGATATAAAACAAAGAGAATCAATGAAACCAACTTCCAAAGCATCAGATGTCACTATTACAACTTCCAGGCAAATTTTATCATCCAACCACCATCCGTACAGCCGTACAGAGTTCATTTTTCACCAGAAATGCACTAAAACAGGGTTATTTTTATTTTTTATGAAAGCAAAATGATTACAATACTGGTTCTCTGTCTGTCTTCGACCATTTGAAGCCTAAAATAGGCTCTCCAAATGTTGGTTCAACCATCTAGGTGGTTAGAACAGTTTATCCAACAAATGTCAACTTTGCTAAGCAACTTTTAAAGTTGCATTACAACTTTGCAAACAACTTTGCTGAGAAGGTTAAAAATGTGTTGTGAAACTTTAGGAACCTCATTAAAGTTATTTTGGACCTTCAAACTTCTTAACAACATCTAAAAGACACCTAATAAACACTTACTATGCTCATTTCATCCAAGGACTCAAAAGATGCCCAAGGTTTATAAGTCACCAAGGGGTCTTGTGTCCAACAAGTGGATGTTTATAAGGAGATAAAATCAATCCTTAATATTTATTACAAACCAAGAAAACATCTAAAACTCCTATTCTAATTTATTGTCATTCAAAAAGACTCTGATTTGTCATTCAAAAAGACTCTGATTTGTCAATCAAAAGGACCTTTCACCAGTCAATCCTTCAAAGCTCCAAGGTGAAAATCTTATGTTCCAATTGATAGGATTTGACTCCTTGGCTTCATGGCAACTTCCTTCAATCATGGTGTCTTTGGCTTGGATTAGGGATGCCCCTGCATCAAATAGCAATGCATTCAAGTGGCAATTACACAAGGGACAATACATGCCCATTAAAGTTGGTGTTTTGTTATCCAGCATGACAATGGAGACAACATACTCTGTGTCAATTTTACTGATCAAATTTCCCTCCGCCAGGCAAAGCAACAATCTGGGTATGATAAGGTGAAATTTTGTAGTCCTTTTGGGTATGATAACAGTTCCAGTTTCCAATAAGATGGTTCATTTTTATAATCTAGCTTCAATTTCTCTTGTGAAAATCTTTTTTTCATTTTATGGGTGGTAAAATATAATTATTATGCTAGAGGTGTGTACTTATGGATGATAATGAAACAAAATGATAAGATTTAAGACTCTTGTTTTTTTTTAAATAGCAATTTAAGTTTCCTTCTATTATAAATTACTGTTTTTCTATTTTTTAATGTATCTTTCCAAATCTTTTATATCAATTTTATTTATGAAATATAAATATATTAATAATGTTTTAATGTTTTTAGGATTAGTTTATATCAATTCTATGTATCATCATTCGTCATTCAATTGTCAGTATTATTAATTTAGACTGTGCAATTGTAGAACTACTCGAATATGGGTTGGATGGATACTCAAGCAGGGGAACCCTCCTCAAATATCTCAAGCAGTGAACTTGGAAAAATGTGTCCTGAAGGAACCCTTTCCATCAGAGAGATAAAAGTACAAACAAGTAAAAGAAGCAGGCTCTGCAAATATGTTTTTGAGAAGAAAAATGATAGATTATTCGAGTATGGTTCATGAGGTATATCTAAAAAGACATTTTTTTTCTTATTATAATAAAAGAGGAAGTTGTGAATGTCAAAGTTGAGTGAAACAAAAATTATTTTCATCAAATTTTGTTAGGCTTGCTTTTGGGAATAGTTTCTTACAATATTGCTATTAAGATTTTTATTGTGTAGTTTTTAGATTAGGTTTATAAAATTATATTTCATGAGTAGTGATTCATATTAATCAATTAACGATACTTTTGGAAGGTATTTTCAATGTGTCAAATTTTGATATTTTTACAAGAATTAGATTGTGTAATTTTTTTAATTAAAGTCATTGACTCATATTTCATAAATAATAGTTCTCATGAATCCATCTCTTATAAGATTGAATAGTCTATTTAGGAAGTATTTCTGATAGTATGTCAAATTATGATATTACTATTACCATTAGATTGCATGGCTTTGAAGTCAACCTCGTTGACCCATATTCTTCTCTGTAGATGCTACTATGTGCTAGGGAACTTCTTAGAACTGTTGGTATATTCTTACAACTTGTTACACCTGGGATATTCTTCTCTGGAGATGCTACTGTGTGCTGTGGTCCAAACGGGCCCATAAATGTGGTTGAATAGCAATACATTCAAGTGGCAATTACACAAGGGACAGTCACTGTGAGATGTCCTCATGTGTGACTATCCTTGTCACAAATGAGGACATCTCACAGTGACTGTCCCTTGTGTAATTGCCACTTGAATGAGGACAGTCACTGTAAAGACAACATGATAATGTACACAAGTACTGTGAAGGTAGTTGCAAGTTACGGCTATTTCATTGCATACCCGAAACAATGAAGATGTTACGGTCCACAAAACGTTTGTGCTTGAAAGATGAACAAATAAAATTAAACTTCTAAATAACCAAAGCCACTAACAATAAATTCAACACAGATATGTCCTCATTTCTGGGTATTTTAGCTCTGTAATAGCTGAATACCAGATTACATAATAATGAAAAAAGAAAAATAAACCCAACGTACTCAGAAATTGTAGCTGTGATTTCACGGAGGGAATCTCTCTCGGCACTGTTGAAAATACAAATGACAACGTTTCTCTACATTATCATGTTGCCTTTACAGTGACTGTCCCTTGTGTAATTGCCACTTGAAGGAGGACAGTCACTGTAAAGACAACATGATAATGTACACTTACAGCCCATGTACATTATCATGTTGTCTATAGAGTGACTATCCTCATTTGTTGAAGAAGAAAAACATTAATGTGGCTGAATAGCAATACATTCAAGTGGCAATCACACAAGGGACAGTCACTGTGAGATGTCCTCATTTGTGACTGTCCTTACAGTGAGTGTACATTATCATGTTGTCTTTAGAGTGAGTGTCCTCATTTGTTGAAGAAGAAAAGCATTAATGTGGTTCAATAGCAATACATTCAAGTGGCAATTACACAAGGGACAATCGATCACTATGAGATGTCCTCATGTGTGACTATCCTTGTCACAAATGAGGACATCTCACAATGACTGTCCCTTGTGTAATTCAAGTGGCAATTACACAAGGGACAGTCACTGTGAGATGTCCTCATTTGTGACTGTCCTTACAATGAGTGTACATTATCATGTTGTCTTTAGAGTGACTGTCCTCATTTGTTGAAGAAGAAAAGCATTAATGTGGTTCAATAGCAATACATTCAAGTGGCAATTACACAAGGGACAATCAATCACTGTGAGATGTCCTCATGTGTGACTATCCTTGTTACAAATGAGGACATCTCACAATGATTGTCCCTTCTGTAATTGCCACTTGAATGAGGACAGTCACTGTAAAGACAACATGATAATGTACACATATAATGAGTGTACATTATCATGTTGTCTTTACAGTGGCTGCCCTCATGTTGTATATTCTTCTCTGTAGATGCTACTATGTGCTAGGGAACTTCTTAGAACTGTTGGTATATTCTTACAACTTGTTACACCTGGGATATTCTTCTCTGTAGATGCTACTGTGTGCTGTGGTCCAAACGGGCCCATAAATGTGGTTGAATAGCAATACATTCAAGTGGCAATTACACAAGGGACAGTCACTGTGAGATGTCCTCATGTGTGACTGTCCTTGTCACAAATGAGGACATCTCACAGTGACTGTCCCTTGTGTAATTGCCACTTGAATGAGGACAGTCACTGTAAAGACAACATGATAATGTACACAAGTACCGTGAAGGTAGTTGCAAGTTACGGCTGTTTCATTGCATACCCGAAACAATGAAGATGTTACGGTCCATAAAATGTTTGTGCTTGAAAGATGAACAAATAAAATTAAACTTCTAAATAACCAAAGCCGCTAACAATAAATTCAACATAGATATGTCCTCATTTCTGGGCATTTTAGCTCTGTAACAGCTGAATACCAGATTACATAATAATGACAAAAGAAAAATAAACCCAACGTACTCAGAAATTGTAGCTGTGATTTCGCGGAGGGAATCTCTCTCGGCACTGTTGAAAATACAAATGACAACGTTTCTCTACATTATCATGTTGCCTTTATAGTGATTGTCCCTTGTGTAATTGCCACTTGAAGGAGGACAGTCACTGTAAAGACAACATGATAATGTACATTTACAGCCCGTGTACATTATCATGTTGTCTTTAGAGTGACTATCCTCATTTGTTGAAGAAGAAAAGCATTAATGTGGCTGAATAGAAATACATTCAAGTGGCAATCACACAAGGGACAGTCACTGTGAGATGTCCTCATTTGTGACTGTCCTTACAGTGAGTGTACATTATCATGTTGTCTTTAGAGTGACTGTCCTCATTTGTTGAAGAAGAAAAGCATTAATGTGGTTCAATAGCAATACATTCAAGTGGCAATTACACAAGGGACAATCGATCACTGTGAGATGTCCTCATGTGTGACTATCCTTGTCACAAATGAGGACATCTCACAATGACTGTCCCTTGTGTAATTCAAGTGGCAATTACACAAGGGACAGTCACTGTGAGATGTCCTCATTTGTGACTGTCCTTACAATGAGTGTACATTATCATGTTGTCTTTAGAGTGACTGTCCTCATTTGTTGAAGAAGAAAAGCATTAATGTGGTTAAATAGCAATACATTCAAGTGGCAATTACACAAGGGAAAATCGATCACTGTGAGATGTCCTCATGTGTGACTATCCTTGTCACAAATGAGGACATCTCACAATGACTGTCCCTTCTGTAATTGCCACTTGAATGAGGACAGTCACTGTAAAGACAACATGATAATGTACACATACAATGAGTGTACATTATCATGTTGTCTTTACAGTGGCTGCCCTCATGTTGTATATTCTTCTCTGTAGATGCTACTATGTGCTAGGGAACTTCTTAGAACTGTTGGTATATTCTTACAACTTGTTACACCTGGGATATTCTTCTCTGTAGATGCTACTGTGTGCTGTGGTCCAAACGGGCCCATAAATGTGGTTGAATAGCAATACATTCAAGTGGCAATTACACAAGGGATAGTCACTGTGAGATGTCCTCATGTGTGACTATCCTTGTCACAAATGAGGACATCTCACAGTGACTGTCGCTTGTGTAATTGCCACTTGAATGAGGACAGTCACTGTAAAGACAACATGATAATGTACACAAGTACCGTGAAGGTAGTTGCAAGTTACGGCTGTTTCATTGCATACCCGAAACAATGAAGATGTTACGGTCCACAAAATGTTTGTGCTTGAAAGATGAACAAATAAAATTAAACTTCTAAATAACCAAAGCCGCTAACAATAAATTCAACACAGATATGTCCTCATTTCTGGGTATTTTAGCTCTGTAATAGCTGAATACCAGATTACATAATAATGAAAAAAGAAAAATAAACCCAACGTACTCAGAAATTGTAGCTGTGATTTCGCGGAGGGAATCTCTCTCGGCACTATTGAAAATACAAATGACAACGTTTCTCTACATTATCATGTTGCCTTTACAGTGACTGTCCCTTGTGTAATTGCCACTTGAAGGAGGACAGTCACTGTAAAGACAACATGATAATGTACACTTACAGCCCGTGTACATTATCATGTTGTCTTTAGAGTGACTATCCTCATTTGTTGAAGAAGAAAAGCATTAATGTGGCTGAATAGCAATACATTCAAGTGGCAATTACACAAGGGACAGTCACTGTGAGATGTCCTCATTTGTGACTATCCTTACAGTGAGTGTACATTATCATGTTGTCTTTAAAGTGACTGTCCTCATTTGTTGAAGGAAAAAAGCATTAATGTGGTTCATTAGCAATGTATTCCCAGCATCTGTACCTGCATCTCTCTTATATACTACAAGTTACTTGCCATCAGAAATTGCAGTTCCCTCACGTGACATTGATGGTGAAGTGTTCTTTTCAAAACCATCATCTGTGGTTACCAATGCTCCTATTTTAGGCAATAAGTTTGTTGCATTCCATGAGCCATTGGTCAAGTTTCTTCTACGAGCTTCTGATGCCTCAAAATCTAAGTAGCGCCTACGCATGCCTCGTTGTGGTTGATTATCATTCTGTACATGAATTATAATGAGTAATCAGTTTTGGGCCTTGGAATCTTGTATGTAACATGCACAAGCATTTCATGGCTAAATGAATCTATTTAAAAGCATCAACTTTTCTTACATGATGCTGGATACATAAGTAGAACAAGCGTATATCAAATTGGAAGCAATCAGAACTCCACAATGACATATTATTTAGAGTACTCTTCAGTTTAAGTAATAATGCATATATTGACACTGTAAAGACAACATGATAATGTACACTCACTGTAAAGACAACATGATAATGTACACTCACTGTAAGGACAGTCACAAATGAGGACATCTCACAGTGACTGTCCCTAGTGTAATTGCCACTTGAATGTATTGCTATTCAGCCACATTAATGCTTTTCTTCTTCAACAAATGAGGATAGTCACTGTAAAGACAACATGATAATGTACACTCACTGTGAGTGTACATTATCATGTTGTCTTTACAGTGACTATCCTCATTTGTTGAAGAAGAAAAGCATTAATGTGGCTGAATAGCAATACATTCAAGTGGCAATTACACTAGGGATAGTCACTGTGAGATGTCCTCATTTGTGACTGTTGAGTGTACATTATCATGTTGTCTTTACAGTGACTATCCTCATTTGTTGAAGAAGAAAAGCATTAATGTGGCTGAATAGCAATACATTCAAGTGGCAATTACACTAGGGACAGTCACTGTGAGATGTCCTCATTTGTGACTGTCCTTACAGTGAGTGTACATTATCATGTTGTCTTTACAGTGGCTGTCCTCATTTGTTGAAAGAAAAAAGCATTAATGTGGTTCATTAGCAATGTATTAAATTAATTTTTTTTTTAATCCACCCACGGGCGTCGCAATTGTGACAGAAACCCATCGCAATGCGATGCAGGCGCCCGTCGCAATTGCTTGGGAGGTCCGTCGCGATTGCGACGGCCCTCCGAAGCCATGCGACGGGGGGGCGACGGCCATGCCGCTAACAAATCTTAGTCACATTGCGACGGGATATGTGTCGCAATTGCGATGGCTACCCATAGACGTCGCAATTTGTGACTAAAAAACAGCGACGTCTATGGGTGTTGCTATTGTGACACATAGCTGTCGCAATTGCGACACATAGCCGTCGCAAAATGCCCCCAAATGTATTAGTGTTACTAGTCACTGGAAATGTCTCTGAGATTTGAATTCAAACTCCAACGGCTAAGTCTTGGCACCCGCAGCACATCGGTGGTCCTGATTCGATCGGAGATCAGCAAAAAGTCCTGACCATAAGATCTCATCTTTCAGGCTTCAGATCTTAACCCATCAAGCACCTCAGGTTTCATTCCGTGAATTGGCGACAAGGAACAATCCCAGTCGCAGGATGAAATACTTAACCCTAGTTGAACTCCATGAACACACGACTGCATGTGTTAAAATAGCCCACTAAAGTCATCTGGTGAATTGGTGACAAAGGAACTTTCACCAATTCATGGAATACTTCCTGCCTCCACTAAAGAATCTAGCAATCCTGCGACCACTGTTCACCAAGTCACCAAATGAATTGGGGAACCGCCAAATCATCTCACAAACCAGTGATAAGACTACATCTTATCGGCACCGCCACCTTTTTATCTGAACCACCAAACACTAGACTCCAACTGGGCCCACCTGAAGCCACATGTCACCTTGTCACTTGTTGATCCACGCCCAGTCACACCTACCATAGGACCCACACTTTGGAAGACTTTGAAATCAAATGGTGGGTGCATGATTGCAAGGGGTCTGACACCTCCCACGAGATCATGCACAAACCACTAAATCTGCCACACCATCCTCTCCGCTAAATCACTCAGGCCCACCAAACAGCCACAAACAGGCCCCAGGACATGTGGCATCCTGTCGCATGATCGCATAGCCTAGAAATGGGCTATGAAAATATGCAACCACCCCTAGGCTACTACCATAATTTCCACCACCACCGCCACCGCACAGAGATAACACCACCACCTGCTGGCCAATAGAATACTGCCACCACACTCGGAAGATGCCCCATCACCCACTACCAGGCCCTAGGGACATGTGGCAAGTAGTTGCATGATCGCATAGCCAAAAAATAGGCTATGCAACCATGCGATAGCCAATCATAGGCTGCCACATGACCCACTTCTCTGCATCTCCCGGGCCCACCAACGAAATGCCACCAATTGCAAAGAGCCGGGACCCATGTGGACAGATGGCAAGTGGTCGCATGATTGCATGTCAAAAATTTTTGACATGCGGCCATGCGATAGCCAATAAGAATGTGCCATCTGTCCCCCCTCATCGTGCTTGCGCACCAAAGCTAAGAACCACTAGGTAGTTGAATAGAAACTGAGACCCGCATGACTAGGTGGCAAGCATTCGCATGATCGCATGTCAGAAAAGTTTGACATGCAGCCATGCGACAACCAATCAGGAAGAGCTTGGACCCACCATCCACGTCAGACTTGCGTAGTTGAGGGAATGCTAGCAAACAAGGAACTAGTGTGAGGTCGAAAACACACAATGTTTTTGACAGACTGAAAGAGGATCGAAAACAAACAAAGTTTCCGACAAACCAAAAGATAAGCGCACAAAAAGCAGGAAGCATAGGGTCGAAAACAATGAAGACCGAAAACACACAGACTGAAAACATCATGAACTTTTGAAAATGTTGTGGGTTTTTGACACTGTGGCAGATTTTGACAATATTTCCAGTAGACTTTAGAATTTGAAAAACTATCTGGGTTTTGTGAATTTGGAGATGCAGTTTGGACTGATGAAAGGTGACACATAAAGAGCACAGGGCATGACATTTGAAAAACACATTGCAGGGAACAGGCCAATTTCACAAGATTTTTGCTATGACAAAAAATTGGCCTAACATTGTACATGATGGTCATGCAAATACCTATTTCCTGACAAAGGATGGAGTGCGACATAAGCTAAAGCCATTGAAGGACACATAAGAAAAAGTATGTGGTAATTCAAGAATAAGTTTTGTTGATGGAAGAAAATTCCTAGAGGGTATGAGGCATGAGCATGTGTGTTTTTTTTTAATTCCAAAAGTTGGTAAAGAGGAAGTAGAAGATGTACCTATATAAGTTGCAAATTTGTTGAATGAGTTTCAAGATATTGTATCCAATAATGTACTTGGTGGATTACCACCGGTAAGGAAGATTAGTCATTAGATGGACTTGATTCTAAGAGCTAGTTTTCCAAATAAGGTAGCACACAGAATGACAACACTAGAAAGAGAAGACTTGAATAGACAAGTACATGAGTTATTATAGAAGGGGTTGATTTAGGAGAGCCTGAGTCCATGTGTTGTACTAGTAGTATTAGCACTAAAGAAGAATGGAGAATAGAGGATGTGTATAGATTTTAGGGCAATAAACAAGATCACAATCAAGTACAAGTTTTCATTTCTGTGAATAGATGATATTATGAACTGCTTGAGTGGAGCTGTGTATTTATTAAAGATAGATCTGAAGAGTGGATATCATCAGATTCAGATTAGAGAAGGAGATGAATGGAAGACTACCTTCAAGACAAAGGAAGGACTATATGAGTGGTTAGTCATGCCCTTTGGGCTAACCAATGCACCAAGCACTTTCATGCAGCTCATGAACGAGGTTCTGAAAGAGTTTCTGGATAAGTTTGTCATTGTTTACCTAGATGATATTTTGATCTTTAGTAAGACATTGGAGGAGCATATGATGCATATTCGTATAGTGTTTGAAAATTTAAGAGAAGATAAATTGTTGATTAATTTGAAGAAGTGCAATTTTGTGAAGGAGTTAGTGTATCTGAGATTTGTAGTTTTAGCAGAAGGTCTAAAAATGGACCCAGAGAAAGTGCAGGCTATCCTTGAATGGCCTACTCCAAGGAGTGCTACCAAGGTAAGATCTTTTCATGGTTTGGATAGCTTTCACAGAAAGTTTATCAAGAGTTTTAGCAGTATTTTTGGACCCTTGACTGAAACAATGAGAGGGGATAGAAAATAGTTTAAGTGGACTACTGCGGTAGATAAGAGTTTTAAACTATTGAAATAGAAAGTTATAAAAAAACCTGTTTTAGCAATTCTAGATTTTAATAAGGTGTTTCAAGTAGACTGTGATGCTAGTGGTACTGCAATAGGAGCTGTTATGAGCCAAGAAGGTAAACCTGTTGCTTATTTCAGTGAGAAGTTAAATGATGCCAAGAGAAAATATTCTATTTATGATCAAAAATTTTATGCTATAGTTCAGGCATTAAAAAAGTGGAGACACTATCTTCTTCCTAAGCAGTTTGTTTTGTATATTGATCATCAAGCTTTGCAATATTTGAATAGTCAAGGAAAGTTGAATCAAAGGCATTTGAAATGGGTTGATTTTTTGAAGAGTTATACATTTGTTTGAAACATAGGAGTGGAAAGTCTAATGGGGTGGCAAATTTGATTAGAAAAAGGAAACTATTGCTGATAGAGATGCAGATTGAGGTGGTTGGGTTCAAGGAACTCAAGAATTTGTATCCAAAGGATCCTGATTTTGGTGAAGCTTGGAAAGCTTGTAAAGAACCTGTTACTCTAGATAGAATGAAGTGGTTAGATTTCATCATTCAGGATGATATGCTATTCAGAGGGAGTTAGTTGTATATTACACAAAGTTCTATGAGGGAGAATCTCATCAAGAAGAAGCATAGCGGAGGATTGGCTGGACATTTTGGTCATGATAAAACCCTTGCTTTGGTTAGTGAGAATTATTATTGGCCATAGTTGTAGCAGGATGTCAAGAAGTTTGTACAGAGTTATAGAGTATGTCAAATGGCGAAAGGAGTGAAGCAAAATACAGGGTTGTATCAGCCATTACCTGTACTAGAGAAACCTTGGGAGGATATCAGTATGGATTTTGTTCTTGGTTTACCAAGGACTCAATGGGGACATGATTCAATTTTTGTGGTGGTTGACAGATTTTTGAAGATGGCACATTTCATTCCGTGTAACAAGACTAATGATGCTGTTCATGTAGAAAAATTATTTTTTAGAGAAGTGGTGAGACTACAGGGTTTGGCAAAGAGCATAGTTTCAGATCGAGACACTAAGTTTGTTGGATATTTCTGGCCCATACATTGTGAAAGAATTTAAAGATATATTTGAAGTTTAGTTCATCACATCATCCACAGACTAATGGATAGACAGAGGTGGTGAATAGGAGTTTGGAGAATTTGCTGAGATGTTTGGTTGGAGATAAGCCAATAGGATGAGATTTGATTTTACCATAGGTGGAATTTGCATATAATAATTCTATCAATAGGAGCACTGGTAAATCACCATTCTAGATTGTATATGGAAGTAGTCCTAGAAATGCATCTAAGTTGAGGAATATAGATAAAGGAGAAATAAGCAATACTGAAGCTGAGGATTTTGCAGAACACTTGAAGAACATCCATGAGGAAGTGAGGAAGCACATTACCAAGATGAATGTGCAGTATAAGGCTAAGGCAGATGAGAAAAGAAGACATAAGGAATTTCAGGTTGGAGATGAAGTCATGGTTCATTTGCAGAAGGAGAGATTTCCATTTGGTACATATAACAAGTTGAAAATGAAGAAGTTTGGGCCGTGCAAGATATTGAGGAAGCATGATTCATGAAATGCCTATGAGGTTGAGTTTCCTACTGAGCTGAATATTTCACCAATATTTAACATTTTAATTTGACAATGTATCATGAGGGAGGCGTTGAAGATGAGATCACATCAGCACAGTGGAGTATTCCAGCAACCAGTTCAACTACCAAGGAGATTAAGGATATACTGGATAGTCGTGTTGGTAGAAGCACAAGGAACAAGACATATGAACAATATATGGTCAAATGGAAAGGATGACCTGTTGAAGATTCATCATGGCTGACAAAGGAGGAGGTTAACTGTCTTGGTTTTCCTATTCGCACCTGAGTCGTGACATGGTCACTTCTCAAATTACCCTGGGTGTCTGATGCAGGAGCATCATGGGTGTAAGACCAATCTTGCATCACCCAAAAATATTTCTGGTTTCTTTTCAATAAGGGCTATCTTGTGCAGAGCTGCTATTTTGAGTAAGTTGGTCATATGATCTTGGAATGTTCTAATTTCACAATTGGAGGTTTATCTTAGTCATATCAGCCTACCAGTTGAGTTTCATTACCACATCATTTGTATTGGTAAAGTTATTGAGGTTTTTGGGTATGAAATATTTTAGGTCAATTTTGAAGGCCTTAGAGGATCCAGATCACGATCAACCCCCGGCTGGCTGGAGCTTGCACAAGACAAGCAATGTAGATTAGGTCTTTCCATTTTTGAAAAGTGGTTATAATACAAAAACGGAGCTACGGTTAGAAAGTTATGGCCTCCAGAAGTTGGGATACCTAAAAAAATATTTTGTAATATTTTGAGCCGACCCTATGTAAAAAGAAAAGAAAATAAAAGAATTCTTAGGATAGTTAGCCTTAAGGGCTAAATTTCTGGAACCTTCTCGGGCAGTGGAAATTGCCTATATAAGAAAGGTCCGTAGTGTTGTCTAGGGCAGTTCTGGGTAGTAGATTTGGGTAATGATTTGAGGCTTTGTTCTACATAATATTGTAAGGGAAAATGCCCATGTGGCTTTGCATATTGTAATTCTGAAATTTTTAATTCCACATTTGTGGAGATAATAAGAAGCCCATTTTCTATTCTTGCAAATTATTGTTTATCTATTTCTGTTATGTGTTTGTGGTATTAAGGTGAGCAACCTTCATCAGATTATCAAAGGTTATAAATATACATAACCTTCACAATGGAGTTTGTAAAGTAATTTAAATTTAAGACATGTTATAAAAGAATCTAGCTCATTTTATAACATTGCATTATTACACCCATTTATTAAGTATTTGTGACCATTATATGGTGGAAGGACTTTTGGAATAATTTAAAACCTAATAATGATACTAATAACCCCTCTAAAAATTTAGGATATGAAATAATCAAAGCTGGAGGAGGAGGAATCATAAGAGAAATAAATAAATTTGTCTTAGTGAGATGAATGACCAATATAATTACATACCGGACAAATGGAACTGATATTTTGACATTTGGGGGCACTTGATTCACATAGCTTACTACAAGACTTGATGACCCCTATAATTTTTGTGATCATGATCTTCAAGAAATTTCATACGTCTAACCATAAAACTATCTCCATCAATGATATGAGGTGTTACGTCCCTCCAATGATGGAATGAGGTAAACACCAAATTCAGGTTGGGGTAAGTTAATGAGACAAACCAAGGAACACACACACACACAGAGATATGTATGTATATATATGTACACACACACACACACATATATATATATCTGTATGTGTGTGTATGTATATATGTATGTATGTATACATACATACATACATACACACACACAAGCCCACACACACACACACACACACATTGGTATCCTAAAATGATATTAATCACATTGTCTTTTAAATGGCTTTATAAATCTTTACTTTCCTATGTGAAACTAGCTTGCAAAAATGAACTTTCCAACCAACTAACTAGCCTAACTAAAAATTGATTAAATTATTCAATGTAAACCTTATTTCCTAACAACCATGCCTTATTTCCACATCTAAAAAAATAAAATGGGTATGTGCAAGAAGATGAGGGGCCAAAAAGTGGCGATGTGAAAAATATTCACTTTTCACTCGTCCAAAAGTGCATGAAAGCGCTTGTTGACTTTTTAGTAGGCCTGGGTGTCAGTACACCTAGGCAAACCTGCCACCAACGCACAGGCCTAATCGGGTACCCAAAAATATCAGGTACTCAATATCATATCAGGTACCTGATAACTGTGGCATAAATCCGACACCTGCGAGCCCTTTTCTTCATTTCCTTGCATGATTTTTTTCAAGTTTCTATTCGTGATTTTCTGATACCCGATATATTTTTGGGTACCTAATATTGGAAACAAAAAATTTGACTCTAAGCATATTTGGTAAGTAGTTATTTGTATATTTTTATTAATTTATTTCATTTTCATTCTAAATGTAGTGTTTTTTTTTTAAATAGGGTTTTGTATTTATATTTGTAATAATATTTGAAATTTAGATTTGTTTTTTATTTAATCAGGCATGGCTGACAACAATGAAGAAAATAACTCTCCAAATAACAATCCCGAAAATAATCCCCCATATCTAAACCCTAAATATTTACAAGATTTGATAGAAGAAAATTTGAACACAATACGAGGTTTCCAAAACATGTATCAAAATATACCTACATTAGGTCCCATGCTTGCCACACTAAATACAATTGTTGGAAATATTGACACACTCATGCAGCAACATAATGCTGCTCTTCATTGGCGTGATGATATGCACGCCCAATTTGATGACGGGCTTGACCATGATGGGATTGCGGCCCTTAATATAAGTAAGGAAGATATAGCTGCCCTTTTTGTCGATCCTAAAACTAGAATACCAGTTGACCCCAAAAAGCCTAAATTATCAATAAAATGGTGCACAAATGAAGCAATGCACACAAACTTTTGGGATTGCTGGTGGATGGTTTTTGATAAACCACCACATAGCAATTTGGAGGTCCCATTTTATTTCCTTAAAAAATTGTATGCTGAGTTTGTGCTTGGTCACCATATTGATTATTGAAGTATGAGGCCCAACATGGGCGTAGGCAAAGGAGCTCCTCAGACTAGGCCATCTTCCCAGTGCCGAAAGGCCACTACCTTTGTCCCCCCCACTGATGTCACACCCCCTCCTCCAATGTAGCATCCTGATATCATTGGAGAGGCTGCTGAATAGACTATTAGGGCCATTCATTTACTAAGTGATCAGTTGATCACACAGACCAGGTCAGTGTTGCCTCCTATGGATGCTGCTGGCGCATTGACATCTCATCAGAGTTCACATGTATGCGAGCCCCATATGTGCATTATGTGCAGGCATATGTGCCTTGGACCGCTTACTGATTCTGATATATATCAGTTTCATGATATTGATGAGGGGGATACAGGAGAGGCTGCTGCAGAGGCTGCAACACCTCATGGAGCATCTACATCTCATGAGAGTGCTCAGGAGGTGCACGTAGAGCCATTGAATCCTGTTGATATGGTAAGAGTAAACATTATAAATAAATTTGTCACATGACTTATTTAATTTAAAAATAATTTATTTATTTAGATTAGTTTTAATGATTGCATGCACTTATGTATATATATTTTTTCCATTTATGTTCAGTCGATGACACATGAGGAGGTGAGACAGGTGGATGAGTCCACACTTTCCGCCATTTCATTTGGCCTTGATGACTATATGGTATATTATAAATTATGTACCCATTAGTTGTTTTTTTATATCATTTGGTGTACATGCTTAATCTCTATCAATTAGAGCAATAAAATTCATACATTTACTAATATATATTGTCATCTTATTGTGTTCTTGTAGGCTACAACCGATGTCAATGGGGAGCGTGAGGGGGTTCCTTCATCAGGTGTCGACAAAGGAAAGGTAGTTAATTGTTTAAGATTAATTATGCATGCATATGTATGCCACTTGTGTGTAGTAATAAATATTTTACTTGCACTTTATTGTATAGGGTGTGGCTATTGATGATGTCTTGACACCGGTTCGGCGGCGTAGGGTTACAGGTGTCTCGATTCAGAGTGATAGCCTGATTGTACATAGACTTTTACATATTGTTATTTGTATTTTGTAACTAGGGTTGCTATGATGAAGTACATTGATATATAATTGACAATCTTTTTACTCTCATAGGTTAATCCGACTATGAGGGAGGGCCCACGAGAATCTTTCATTTCTTTGTTGACCCAACCCACTATTCCAGAGGAGGGATCACTAGATGTAAGTTTTAATTTTAGTTCAATCAATTTGTAATTTTATTATGCTATCATCCTATTTTGTAGATTTATTACTCTATGTTGCACCACTCTACTAATCTCATTATTGCAAATATATATTTATAGGGCAGAGTTGGTATTGTTGGCATGGTCCCTTCGCTACCCAGGACTTATGCTAGGACACTTGATCATGGTAGGTGATCAAGAGACCAGGTACAAATTTATTTGTATTCAGTTATAATTTTAATTAAATTAGTGTTTGAAAATTATGAATTATATATATATATATATATATATATATATATATATATATGTGTGTGTGTGTGTACAAATCATATAAAGTAAGCAATCTAACTTTGGTTTGAACTCATTTTTTATGCAGGATCAATCAGATCCCAACACTTCTTCAAAGAGGCTACATTTTGATGATCCCCCTACAACATAGGATGCAATTTTAGTTTTGTGGTCATTTAGAGATGACACTTGGCACATTTTGAGATGGCATATATGCCACATTGTACACCTTAAAACATTGATTTTGTAGACATTTTGAAATGGCATGTGCCATATTTGTATATGGACATACTTTTGATACATATATAGAACATGTTCATTTATATGTTATATTTGCCTCATCTTTTGTATATAAATATTTATTATTCATGTTTATGGAATTGAATGGTGAAGTTATATCTTGACTATGATTATCATTATGATTTAAATTATATCTTGTTGAAGTTACATTTGTTTTTCTTTACTTTGGAATACCCTGTTCATGGAGCTTATTATGTTTGAGGTTTAACTTCTTGTTGGTGAATAGATTTGTCTTCCAAAGAAATGCTTACAAAATGACCCTTAAAGCCCAAACAAAAAGACTCAACCAACACCAACAGTTGGGTCACTTCGCTATTGAGAAGCATAAGTGCCCTTTGAATTATTCGGGTACAGCTCCCTGTGCAGGATTTACAATGAATCAACTAAACTATAAATGATAATTCTTTTAACCTGAAAGTAATAAAGGCTTACAAACATCTATTCATAAACATGAGATAGATGTGAAGGGACTAATTTAATGAAAAGAAAAGGATAGTAAACACTACAAATTTCATTTGCCTAAACAATGCATTACAGAAAGAAACTAAGAGAGAAAGACAAATGGTTCTTTCCAAATACATGAAAAACTATAGCATAAAGTACACAGATGATCATGCTGATGATCAGACGTAACAGATATGCATTCAAAAGAAACCAATATGATTCAAAGATGAATATAAATCAGAAAGTGAGCATCTAAAATCAAAGTTTTAATATGCTGACATATCCTTCTTTGAACACAACAAAACAACAAAGATTCTACTATTCCTTCACATTAATCATTATCTAAAAATAAAATCCCTCTTTCCCTGCATTACAATAAAAATCCTAATCTATCCCTCCCTTGGCAAAAAGTCTCTCAGGTCAGGCAAAATCTAGAACCCCCAAAATCTCCTCTACAAGCCTTACTCATTTTCCCCTTTCGGTTAGTTTCTTTCCTATTATAATAACTAATTCTTGAGGATGTGTCTATCCACATCTTCTTTCTTGAATACATTAAAGTCTCCCTTTTTGAGTGCCTTAGTAATATTTTGTTATGAAAGTCCATGTTACTTGGTGCTCTACATCTTTCAAAATGGATATATTCCTATAGAATAGTTCCATCTAGATCTTATTGCAACACAAGTGTTAATGTCTCTATGTTTTGATTGGATGCTTGGTGCTATAACTAGAGCGTGTCATTTCTGGCTCTCCACAAACATACCGCTTCATGCAAGTGACACCAAGAAACATTTTGTTGAAGCCATCATACATATGTATTTTGGGATTCAATTGTGAGCACGTCCTCCTCAATTTTCCCACCCTGTGAACCTGAAGTCAACATCTCTAAATAATGACTGATATCAACACAAAGAACTGCATTATCATGCATCATGAAGGCATCATTAGCTTGGTATTGAAAATCGCTCTTAAGTTTCCCACTGATATAGTCCCAGACCTCTATGAATCCAACAACCAAGCATGAAACAAGGTTCTATCCATTAGGGAAGATGTCAGGTCCTCCTTGACATTCGGTGTTGGGGTATTCTCAGGAAATGATAATGTCTTAATATTGAAATTGTGTTTTAGATTATCATGTTCTCGAATGCCAATACTGTTGATGTGCAAAACCAATTCTCATTGTCATCGACTAGTCCAACCTAACAAAGCTTTGGAAACTTCATTTTTGGATACCTTTTACTAGTTCTACTGCTCCTATCTATAATTCCATATGCCGTGCTCTGCTTGCGGGCATTCTGTCAAATAGTTTACATATACTGTCTATACTTCCAAGTCACAGTTTTTATGGGACTCGATAGTTAAAATTATAACCGACCTTGAGGATGATGGCATGTCCTTGGATAGACAGTGGCATTGATAGCCTCTCCAACCATTTCAATCTACCTTCATAACCATACCAAATAGGACAATGTTTTCTTAGAAAAATTTCTACTAATCCACAAGCCCAATGTAGAACTTGATTAAGCTGATCTGAAAGGTTAATTGGACCAGACCCCATGAAAGATGGCCTAGGGGGCACACAATATATAGAACACCATCCATGACAATGCATTTTGAAAGTAGTCAAAATGTCCTTTGTAACTGAACCATATATCCACCCAACCTCTTTGTAGACAAGAAGTTGTATCGAGGAGAAAGAGGAGATCGAATATTTTGACAACTCCCTTTGTAGGCTTGGATAACAAGTATGTCAATGGTCCTAAAATAATAGGAACAGTCTTGATACCAAACTAGATTAATGTATTGTAAAATATTTCACTTTCATTGTGATGGGGAAACAAGGTATCATGACTTCCTTCATACTCCATTGGCTAATTTCATTTATTTCCTCCATTTCAAACAATTGCAGAATGAAATGAGGTTGTCACTAGCATTTACCTAGCCAACCGAAGCCGATGGAGTAGATGATTTGATGCCAGGTCATATGGTTTGAAAGATACACTGCTGAGCCACTTTCAACTGACCCTCACTACAAGTTTTGGCATCAACTGAGATCGCCTTGCCAAATACAAATGAAGTCGAATTGCCCAAAACTGAGAGAGATTATTGTAGACCTTGAAAACATGATCTTGTAGCACCTGATAGTTTGTCGATACCTCTCACGAGGTCTGAGATATGAGCCTCAAAAGATCACTACCCAATCATGGTTAGTGCACCTTGGGGTCACTTGGGTTGAGCATGGTCATGAGCATTCCGATGACTCTGTGGGTAGAACAGGGTTGTCACTGGTGTTTACCTAGCCAACCAGAGCCAATGGAGCATGTTAGGCCATTTTTCTGTCATAGCAAAAATCCTATGAAAATGGCCTCTTCCCTGCAAATGTTTTTGTAAAGTGTCCTTCCCTGTGTTCTTCATGTTGTCACCTTGCTCCAGTCCAAATTGCACACGCTGAATCACCAAATCCAGAAAGTTATTCAAGTTCTAAGGTCTGTCAGAAAATATTTCAAAATCTACCATGGTGTCAAAAACCCACAGTGTTTCTGAAAATCCATGATGTTTTCGATGCGATGGATGGTGGGGCCTAGTCCTTGCAGGGTTTCTTATCACTCATTCTCCAGATTTTCTAGTGGTTACATCTTCTATTTGATGACCTAGTGATTGTGTTGTCACACAATCTCTTCACTTTTGGTTGTTAGTGGCTAGCATCTAACGACCTGGCGGGCGGTTAGTCGCGTAGTCACTGAATGCCTGGCGGTCATGTGGCAGTCTTTGTTCTTCATGCTTCAGCACAGTTAAAGTTTGGAGAGGATCAGTGGTTGTCATATGTTCACGTGGTGAAGATGCATGATGTTTATCCTTCACACTCTTGCGACAGCCGTTGGATTTTTCTTGTAGGGTAGAGATGTGGGTCCAGATCTGCGCATGTTCTTATTGGTTGTTGCATGGCCGCATGTCAAAGTTTCCTGACATGTGATCATGTGACCATTGTCCAATTTTCCCAAAGGGGTAAGGCTTTTTCAAGCGGTGGGTCCATTTTCCAGGAGGTGCTGATGTGCATAATTTTCATTAGCCGGCAAGTGCTGAGGTGGATACACATGGTGGGTTCGATACTTAAAGGCAAGCAGTGGTGGTAAATGTTGACGGGTTGTCACATGTTCACATAGCCCATTTCTGGGCTATGCGATCATGCGACCAAAGCACATGTATAACCAGATTCCTGTGGCGGTGAAGTTCATGACCGCACAATAGCACGACTAAAGATAGGAGGTTAAGTTGCAAAGCCCGCGAAAGAAGATTGATCGGACGGTTGCGATATAAAGTTGATAAAGGTTTTAATTTTGGCCATCATTTCTCTGCTGGTGCCAAAGAAGTGACCATTGGGATTTAAATTCAAATTCTCTGAGGGTCTGTAGCAATAAGAAGGACTGGTTTTTATTGCTTTCACAACCATATTTGACTAGTTTGGTGGCGCTTGTTGCTGCGATGTGGTCCAAAGTGTTTGACAGCTGATTGCAGGGATTTGTACCATAAAGGAATGATATAATCTTGGCTCAAGGTGTATTTTCTGATTGGATGTTTCCTACCCCTGAATTAAATTCTTGATTGTTTCTAGCAGGTTGGGTGGTTGAAACCCTAACCCTAGTCATCTGTAGCTTGTTGCAAATTTTCAAGATGACTAGGGGGTATAAGTTGTAGACTTTTTGTGTTTGCAGGGGTTCCAATTCTTTTGTTTTGGTCCTAGATTGTTGATAGTGAAAATTTGAACAAGGAGAACCTGGATTTTGGGTTTGTTTCCTTTGTGCATTTTGTCATTTGGTAATGTATTGATTCTGCAAGTCTTAGTGAGAATATTTTGGATTCCAATCTCATATTGGTGTATGTCTTTTTGTTTTTCTCTTGAGCTTATATATGTTGATTGCACAAAGTGGGTTAGCATATGGTAAACAAAGAGTATTTTGGGGTTATCTTGGAGTTCCTAACAAAGTTAGGATTAAAGTCTTTAAGGTAAGTTTAGTGAGTTCATGGCAAGATAAGGATTTGATGTCCTAATATGTGAGTGAGGGGAGTAATAGGAAAAGCACTTACTCTGAGTCTATATATGTTTGAATTAAGGTTTTAGGGTGATATAGGTTGTTAAGTGACTCTCTGCCTTGGGATAAGGCACTGATCCATTCTCTGGAAGCAGTCCATCATCAACAATCACACACACATAATTAAATAATAAATATTTCAATCAGATAGTAAAGGGTATAGTTGTATATTGATTAGAGACTCCTTTGAAGAAGTGGGTCAATGGTACACCCGCCTGAGCATTGAGGCTCGAAGTGTAGGAGGATCTCCTTGATCCTTGTTAATTGGCCCTCTTCCTTGTAGACTTTGGAGTGGTGATAGAGTCAAAGTTTCATTATAGTTATCCATCAAAGTATAAATCTACAAGTTTTGAAGATCAAAGGGAACAACCAATAGAGCAGACGGTTTGATGCCAGGTTAGACGGTTTGAAAGATACATTGCTGAGCCACTTTCAACTGACCCTCACTGCAAGTTTTGGCATCGAATGAGATCGCCTTGCCAAATGCAAATGAAGTTGACTCGCCCAAAACTGAGAGCAGTTATTGTAGATCTTGAAAACATGATCTTGTAGCACCTAACAATTTTTTGATACCTCTCATGAGGTTTGAGATACGAGCCCTAGAAGATTGCTGCCCAATCATGCTTAGTGCACCTTGGGGTCACTTGGGTCGAGCGTGGTTGCAAGCATTCCGGTGACTCTATGGGTAGAACAGGGTTGTCACTAGCATTTACCCAGCCAACCGGAGCTGATGGAGTAGATGGTTTGATGCTAGGTTGGACGGTTTGAAAGATACACTGCTGAGCCACTTTCAACCGACCCTCACTGCAAGTTTTGGCATCGACTGAGATCGCCTTGCCAAATGCAAATGAAGTTGAATAGCGTAAAAATAAGAGAGGTTATTATAGACCTCAAAAACATGATCCTGTAGCACCTAATAGTTTGTTGATACCTCTCATGAGGTCTGAGATATGAGCCCCAGAAGATCACTGCCCAATCGTGCTTAGTGCACCTTAGGGTGACTTGGGTTAAGCGTGGTTGCGAGCATTCCGATGACTCTATGGGTAGAATGGGGTTGTCACTAGTGTTTACCCAGCCAAACAGAGCTGATGGAGTAGATGGTTTGATGCTAGGTCAGATAGTTTGAAAGATACGCTGCTGAGCCACTTTCAACTGACCCTCACTATAAGTTTTGGCATCGACTGAGATTGCCTTGCCAAATGCAAACGAAGTCGAATCACCCAAAACTAAGAGAAATTATTGTAGAGCTTGAAAACACAATCTCGTAGCACCTAATGGTTTGTTGATACCTCTCATGAGGTCTGAGATACGAGCCCCAAAAGATCACTACCCAATCGTGCTTAGTGTACCTTGGGGTCACTTGGGTCGAGCGTGGTCACGAGCATTTTGGTGACTCTGTGGGAAGAACAGGGTTGTCACTAGTGTTTACCTGGCCAACTGGAGCTGATGGAGTAGACAGTTCGATGCCAGGTTAGATGGTTTGAAAGATACGCTACTGAGCCACTTTCAACTGACCCTCACTGCAAGTTTTGGCATCGACTGAGATCTCCTTGCCAAATGCAAATGAAGTCAAATCACCCAAAACTAAGAGAGGTTATTGTAGACCTCAAAAACATGATCTCATAGTACCTAATAGTTTTCCAATACCTCTCATGAGGTCCAAGATACAAGCCCTAGAAGATTTCTGCCCAATCATGCTTAGTGCACCTTGGGGTCACTTGGGCCGAGCGTGGTCGCGAGTGTTCTGATGACTCTGTGGGTAGAACAGGGTTGTCACTGGCATTTACCTAGCCAAATAAAGCTGATGGAGTAGATGATTTGATGCTAGGTCAGATGGTTTGAAAGATACACTGCTGAGCCACTTTCAACTGACCCTCACTGCAAGTTTTGGCATCGACTGAGATTGCCTTGCCAAATGTAAATGAAGTCGAATCTCCCAAAAATGAGAGAGGTTACTGTAGACCTCAAAAGCATGATCTTGTAGCAATTGACAATTTGTCAATACCTCTCATGAGGTCTGAGATACGAGCCCCAGAAGATCACTGCCCAATCGTGCTTAGTGCACCTTGGGGTCACTTGGGTTGAGCATGGTCGTGAGCATTCCAGTGACTCTGTGGGTAGAATGGGGTTGTCACTAGCATTTACCCAGCCAATCGGAGCTGATGGAGTAGATGGTTTGATGCCAAGTTAGATGGTTTGAAAGATACGTTGCTGAGCCATTTTCAACTAACCCTCACTACAAGTTTTGGCATCGACTGAGATCACCTTGCCAAATGCAAATGAAGTCAAATCTCCCAAAACTGAGAGAGGTTATTGTAGAACTTGAAAACATGATCCCGTAGAACTTGATAGTTTTTCAATACCTCTCACGAAGTCTAAGATACAAGCCCTAGAAGATCACTGCCCAATCGTGCTTAGTGCACCTTGGGGTCACTTGGGTTGAGCATGGTCGCGAGCGTTCCGATGACTCTGTGGGTAGAATGAAGTTGTCACTAGCATTTACTCAGCCAACTAGAGCTGATGGAGTAGATGGTTCAATGCCAAGTCAGACGGTTTGAAAGATACGCTGCTGAGCCACTTTCAACTGACCCTCACTGCAAGTTTTGGCATCGATTGAGATTGCCTTGCCAAATGCAAACAAAGTTGAATCACCCAAAACTAAGAGAGGTTATTGTAGACCTCAAAAACATGATCCCATAGCACTTAACAGTTTGTCAATACCTCTCACGAGGTCTGAGATATGAGCCCCAGAAGATCGCTGCCCAATCGTGCTTAGTGCACCTTGGGGTCACTTGGGTCGAGCGTGGTTGTGAGCATTTCAATGACTTTGTGGGAAGAATGGGGTTGTCATTGGTGTTTACCTGGCCAACCGAAGCCAATGGAGTAGATGGTTCAATGCCAGGTCAGACGGTTTGAAAGATATGCTGCTGAGCCACTTTCAACTGACCCTCACTGCAAGTTTTGGCATCGATTGAGATCGCCTTGCCAAATGCAAATGAAGTCAAATTGCCCAAAATTGAGAGAGGTTAATGTAGGCCTCAAAAAAATGATCTTGTAGCACCTAATATTTTTTTGATACTTCTCATGAGGTCTGAGATAAAAGCCCCAGAAGATCACTGCCCAATTATGCTTAGTGCACCACTGGGTCACTTGGGTCGAGTGTGGTCGCGAGCGTTCTGGTGACTTTGTGGGAAAAATGGGGTTGTCACTGGTGTTTACCTAGCCAATCGAAACCAATGGAGTAGACGGTTTGATGTCAAGTCAGACGGTTTGAAAGATACGCTGCTGAGCGACTTTCAATTGACCCTCACTGCAAGTTTTGGCATCGATTGAGATCACCTTGCCAAATACAAACGAAGTTGAATCACCCAAAACTGAGAGAGGTTATTGTAGACCTCAAAAACATAATTCTGTAGCACCTAACGGTTTGTCAATACCTCTCACAAGGTTTGAGATATGAGCCCCAGAAGATTGCTGCCCAATCATGCTTAGTGCACCTTGGGGTCACTTGGGTTGAGCATGGTCGCGAGCGTTTCGGTGACTCTGTGTGTAGAATGGGGTCATCACTGGCATTTACTCAGCCAACCAGAGCTAATGGAGTAGATGGTTTGATGCCAGGTCGAACGGTTTGAAAGATACACTGCTGAGCCACTTTCAACTGACCCTCACTGCAAGTTTTGGCGTTGACTGAGATTGCCTTGCCAAATGCAAACAAAGTCGAATCGCCCAAAACTGAGAGAGGTTATTGTAGACCTCGAAAACATGATCTCGTAGCACCTAACAATTTTTCAATACCTCTCATGAGGTTTGAGATATGAGCCCCAGAAGATCGCTGCCCAATCGTGCTTAGTGCACCTTGGGGTCACTTGGGTCGAGCGTGGTCGCGAGCGTTATGGTGACTCTGTGGGTAGAATGGGGTTGTCACTGGCATTTACCTGGCCAACCAAAGCTGATGGAGCAGATGATAATAATTCATGATGCATTGAAAAATCAACATGATATTTGCAACAACATGTATTTCAAATCTTAAGGGGTACACAATAAAATGGCTTCACGGATTCAGAAGACCTTTGTGATATTTTCAATGTTGGATGTGTCTCACAAATTTTTTTATATAAAATTGTTTGACTTACCTCCACATAATGTTTAGGATGTGGAGTGCGGTCTCAATTTCCAACTCTCAACTTCAAGACATCCTTCACATTTGGTGACACTCTTGAGTTAGCATCCCAAAATTGTTGAATTTCATCCTTGACAACATCTGTTAGCTTCTTATCAAAACATGGAAGTCTCCCACCATAAGCCCATGTATTAATTTGAAGTAGATCATCAAGTCTTTCTCTTCTTGCAAGTGGTCTACCTAAAGTTTTACGGTCTATATTGAAGTCAACACAAGTTTGTCTTATCAAACAAGCCTTTCTTAACTGATGACTTACTAAGGAGGTTGTAATAACCCTCCGAGCAGCTCTCTTGTCTTTTTCTTTGCCAGTCTTCCTAATGCCATTGAGAGCATTGAAAAGATTCTTCACAATAATGACATTTCTCTCCATTTTCTTGTTCACACGAATCTTCAATTTCACAAGCACAGGTCTTATCTTTTGCATCTTTAACAACTTCACAAAAATTTGACATTTCTCAACCAATGTCTTGTTTTGAAAAAATTGATCATAAAGTCTTGAAGTCCACAACCTAACGGTTCTATGTGACCTCTTTCCTTCCCAATTATTCATAATGTTCTCCTTAATTTCAATTAACCATTTACATGTTCTTGAAAGCCCTGAATTTGAAGATTGATTATCTTTATTGCAAGGGACTTTATTTCGCATATAATTTGGAGATGTATAACATTCATGTGGTTCTTGTGCAAAATTTTCATTCCCAAAGTCTACATTTTCAATCTACATCTGTGCATTTTCAAATTGAACATCCTCTTCACTTACAACTAAATTTATGGGGTCACCTTCATTAAGGGGTCGTAGGACCCCTTAAGACACACTTGAGCATTCCAATGTGTCAAAAGGGGTCACAGGGACTCCCTAGGGGTCCTAATGTGTGATAAGGCATACTAGGACCCCTAGGGATTTCCTGTGACCCCTTTTGACACATTGGAATGCTCAAGTGTGTCTTAAGGGGTCTTATGACCCCTTAAGACACACTTGAGTGTTCCAATGTGTCAAAAGGGGTCACGGGGACTCCATAGGGATCTTAATGAGTGATAAGGTGTACTAGGACCCCTAGGGAGTCCTCATGAACCCTTTTGACACATTGGAATGCTCAAGTGTGTCTTAAGGGGTCTTACAACCCCTTAAGACACACTTGAGCATTCCAATGACCCCTTATGACACACTCAAGAATTCCAATGTGTCAAAAGGGGTCACGGGGACTCCCTAGGGGTCCTAATGTGAGATAAGGTGTACCAGGACCCCTAGGGAGTCCTTGTGACCCCTTTTGACACATTAGAATGCTTAAGTGTGTCTTAAGACCCATTAAGACACACCTGAGCATTCCAATGTGTCAAAAGGGGTCACGGGGACTCCCTAGGGGTCCTCACATGTGATAAGGCATACTAGGACACCTAGGGAGTCCCTGTGACCCCTTCTGACACATTGGAATGCTCAAGTGTGTCTTAAGGAGTCGTAGGACCCCTTAAGACACACTTGAGCATTCCAATGTGTCAAAAGGGGTCACGAGGACTCCCTAGGGGTTATAACAAGTGATAAGGCATACTAGGATCCCTAGGGAGTCCCCGTGACCCCTTTTGACACATTGGAATGCTCAAGTGTGCCTTAAGGGGTCCTACGACCACTTAAGGCACACTTGAGCATTCCAATGTGTCAAAAGGGGTCACGGGGACTCCCTAGGGGTCCTAACATGTGATAAGGCAAACTAGGACCCCTAGGGAGTCCTCGTGACCCCTTTTGACACATTGGAACACTCAAGTGTGTCTTAAGGGGTCCTATAACCCCTTAAGACACACTTGAGTGTCTCAATGTGTCAAAAGGGGTCACGGGGACTCCATAGGCATCCTAACATGTGATAAGGCATACTAGGATTCCTAGGGAGTCCCCGTGACCCCTTTTGACACATTGAATTGCTCAAGTGTGTCTTAAGGTGTCCTACGACCCCTTAAGACACACTTGAGCATTCCAATGACCCCTTAAGACACACTTGAGCATTAAAATGTTTCAAAAAGGGTCACGGGGACTCCCTAGGGGTCCTAACCCATGATAAGGTGTACTAGGACCCCTAGGGAGTCCCCATGACCCCTTTTAACACATTGCAATGCTCAATTGTGTCTTAAGGGGTCCTAAGACCCCTTAAGAAACAATTGAGCATTGCAATGTGTCAAAAGGGGTCACGGGGACTCCCTAGGGGTCCTTACACATGATAAGGTGTACTAGGACCCCTAGGGAGTCCCTGTGACCCCTTTTGACACATTGGAATGCTCAAGTGTGTCTTAAGACCCAATAAGACACACTTGAGCAATCCAATGTGTCAAAAAGGGTCACAGGGACTGCCTAGGGGTCCTAATGCATGATAAGGCATACTAAGATCCCTAGGGAGTCCCCGTGACCCCTTTTTACACATTGGAATGCTCAAGTGTGTCTTAAGACCCCTTTAGACACACTTGAGCATTCTAATGTGGCACAAGTGGTCACGGGGACTCCCTAGGGGTCCTAGTACACCTTATCATGCGTTAGGACCCCTAGGGAGTCCCCGTGACTGCTTTTGACACATTGGAATGCTCAAGTGTGTCAATAGGGGTCACGGGGACTCCGTAGGGGTCCTAACATGAAGGCATACTAGGACCCCTAGGGAGTCCTCGTGACCCATTTTGACACATTGGAACACTCAAGTGTGTCTTAAGGGGTCTTAGGGGTCCTAACACATGATAAGGCGTACTATGACCCGTAGGGAGTCCCCATGACCCCTTTTGACACATTGGAACACTCAAGTGTGTCTTAAGGGTTCCTAGGACCCCTTAAGACACACTTGAGTGTTCCATTGTGTCAAAAGGGGTCACGGGGACTCCCTAGGGGTCTTAACTTGTGATAAGGCCTACTAGGACCCCTAGGGAGTACCCGTTACCCCTTTTGACACATTGGAATGCTCAAGTGTGTCTTAAGGGGTCCTACAACCCCTTAAGACACACTTGAGCATTCCAATGTGTCAAAAGGGGTCACAAGTACTCCCTACGGGTCCTAATGTGTGATAAGCCATACTAGGACCCCTAGGGAGTCCCCGTGACCCCTTTTGACACATTGGAATGCTCAAGTGTGTCTTAAGGGGTCTTAGGACCCCTTAAGAAACACTTGAGCATTCCAATGTGTCAAAAGGGGTCACGGGGACTCCCTAGGGGTCCTAACATGTGATAAGGGGTACTAGGACCCCTAGGGAGTCCTCATGACCACTTTTGACACATTGGAATGCTCAAGTGTGCCTTAAGGGGTCTTAGGACCCCTTAAGGCACACTTGAGCATTCCAATGTGTTAGAAGGGGTCACGGGGACTCCCTAGGGATCCTAACACGTGATAAGGCATACTAGGACCCCTAGGGAGTCCCCATGACCCCTTTTCACACATTGGAACACTCAAGTGTGTCTCAAGGTGTCCTATGACCCCTTAAGACACACTTGAGTGTTCCAATGTGTCAAAAGGGGTCACGGGGACTCCCTATGCGTTTTAACATGTGATAAGGCATTAGGACCCCGAGGGAGTCCCTATGACCCCTTTTGACACATTGGAATGCTCAAGTGTGTCCTAAGAGGTCCTATGACCCCTTAAGACACACTTGAGTGTTCCAATGTGTCAAAAGGGGTCAGGGGGACTTCCTAAGGGTCCTAATGTGTGATAAGGCATACTAGGACCCCTAGGGAGTCCCCATGACCCCTTTTGACACATTGAAATGCTCAAGTGTGTCTTAAGACCCCTTAAGACACACTTGAGCATTCCAATGTGTCAAAAGGGTCATGAGAACTTCCTAGGTGTCCTAGTATGCCTTATCATGTGTTAGGACCCCTAGGGAGTCCCTGTGACCCCTTAAGACACACTTGAGCCTTCCAATATGTTAAAATGGGTCATGAGGACTCCCTAAGGGTCCTAACGTGTGGTAAGGTGTACTAGGATCCCTAGGGAGCCCCTGGGACCCATTTTGACACATTGGAATGCTCAAGTGTATCTTAAGGGGTCCTAAGACCCCTTAAGATACACTTGAGCATTCCAATGTGTCAAAAGGGGTCCCAGGGGCTCCCTAGGGGTCCTAACATGTGATAAGGTGTACTAGGACTCCTAGGGAGTCCCTGTGACCCCTTTTGACACATTGGAATGCTCAAGTGTGTCTTAAGGGGTCTTAAGACACACTTGAGCATTCTACTATGTCAAAAGGGGTCATGGGGATTCCCTAGGGGTCATGGGGATTCCCTAGGGGTGCTAGTATGCCTTATCAAGCGTTAGAACCCCTAGGGAGTCCCCGTGACCCCTTTCAACACACTTGAGCATTCCAATGTGTCAAAAGGGGTCACGGGGACTCCCTAGGGGTCCTAATGCATGATAAGGGGTACTAGGACTCCTAGGGAGTCCCTGTGACCCCTTTTGACATATTGGAACACTCAAGTGTGTCTTAAGGGGTCACGGGGACTCCCTAGGGGTCCTAGTACACTTTATCACATGTTAGGACCCCTAGGGAGTCCCCGTGACCCCTTTTGACACATTGGAATGCTCAACTATGTCAAAAGGGGTCACGAGGACTCCCTAGGGGTCCTAACATTTGATAAGGTGTACTAGGACCCCTAGGGAGTCCCCATGACCCCTTTTGACACATTAGAGCACTCAAGTGTGTCTTAGGGTGTCCTACGACCCCTTAAGACATAGTTAAGTGTTCCAATGTGTCAAAAGGGGTCACGGGGACTCCCTAGGGGTCCTAACATGTGATAAGGCATACTAGGATTCCTAGGGAGTCCCCGTGATCCCTTTTGACACATCAAAATGCTCAAGTGTGTCTTAAGGGGTCGTAGGACCCCTTAAGACACACTTGAGGATTTTGATTGGTCAAAAGGGGTCACAGGGACTCCTTAGGGGTCCTAACATGTGATAAGGCATACTAGGACCCCTAGGGAGTCACCGTGTCCCCTTTTGACACATTGGAATGCTCAAGTGTGCCTTAAGGGGTCATAGGACCCCTTAAGGCACACTTGAGCATTCCTATGTTACAAGAGGGGTGATGGAGATTCCGTAGGGGTCCTAATGCATGATAAGTGTTACTAGGGCCCCTAGGGAGTCCCTGTGGCCCCTTTTGACACATTGGAATCCTCAAGTGTGTCTTAAGGGGTCTTACGACCCCTTAAGACACACTTGAGCATTCCAATGTGTCAAAAGGGGTCATGGGGACTCCCTAGGGGTCCTAACATGTGATAAGGCATACTAGGACCCCTAGGGAGTCCTCGTGACCCCTTTTGACACATTGGAATGCGCAAGTGTGTCTTAAGGGGTCCTAAGACCCCTTAAAACACACTTGAGAATTCCAATGTGTTAAAAGGGGTCACAGGGACTCCCTGGGGGTCCTAACATGTGATAAGGCATACTAGGACCTCGAGGGAGTCTCTGTGACCCCTTTTGACACATTGGAATGCTCAAGTGTGCCTTATGGGGTCTTAGGACCCCTTAAGGCACACTTGAGCATTACAATGTGTCAAAAGGGGTGACAGGGACTCCTTAGGGGTCGTAACGATCCCTTAAGGCACACTTGAACGTTCCAATGTGTCAAAAGGGGTCACGGGGACTCCCTAGGGGTCCTAATGCATGATAAGGTGTACTAGGACCCCTAAGGAGTCCTCGTGACCCCTTTTGACACATTGGAAGACTCGAGTGTGTCTTAAGGGGTCGTAGGACCCCTTAAGACACACTTGAGTCTTCCAATGTGTCAAAAGGGGTCACGGGGACTCCCTAGGGGTCCTAATAGGTGATAAGGTGTTAGGACCCCTAGGGAGTCCCCATGACTCCTTTTGATAGATTGGAACACTCAAGTCTGTCTTAAGGTGTCCTACAACCCCTTAAGACACACTTGAGCATTCCAATGTGTCAAAAGGGTTCAGGGGGACTTCCTAGGGGTCCTAACACGTGATAAGGTGTACTAGGACCCCTAGGGAGTCCCCATGACCCATATGAGATGTTAGTGAATGAATTAGATTGCAAACACTAGTCTTCCACCAGATCAAGATTTCAACCCTTTTGTGGATCTACAGGTTCAATCGCGAGCCCACATAATTGGCCAAGAGAAAAATGTGATTGTATATCAACTGATTACAAAATGTTCAGTTGAGGAGAAAATATTGCAACGATCAAGAAGAAAATTGGCTATGGAAAATCTAGTTATGAATTCTGTTAAGAATGAAACTATTAAGGAATGTCATGAATCACAAACCATGAAAATAACCTTCTACAACAAAGAACATTGAATCTATAGAATTTATTAACTTTGAATTTAAACATCTTATCAACATTCATGGAGGAGATTTCATTAGCATCCATGGAAGAAATTTCATTAAAACTTCAAACAAAATCATCTAAAAAAATTCATTAACTTCTGGCAAAATCATTTAAGACGGACAAAAACAAAATTGTATTACTCAGAAATGGCAGAGAAAGAAAATGAGATAAACCAAATTTATCAAATTCTTGCAATCCACAGCTTCTCTCTGAGCGCAAAGTGACAATCCATGGATCCAAAATTATAGTAAAAATTAAATTCTTCGAGTAAGTCATTCAGAAACGTGCAAAATACTGTAACGCATGATGATTTATAGAGAATTTATGATGGACTATGCTGTGCAAAAGCCCGTAATCCAGGCTGCCATATCTTAGAGTACTGAGGAGAAGCAATGGCAAAACTCTGAGATGGAGGCGGCGCCGGCATTGAAGCAGCAAGACATTCTTCATAATATCGGGGCAACGCCATCGAAATGGCAAGGCTTTCCTCATAATTTCACGCCGCCATTGATCTCTTCTTTAAATTTATTAATGCGGTCAGTTCTATGGCACCTGCATAATTTCCAGTACAACTGCTCATTTTACCAAACCCTTCCCCACTCTACATAATCTTCGACCGGTTCAAAGATCCATCCGGTTGTTCTTGTTTAACCACCCAATGACTCTGTTGAGCTGCTAGATTATCAACAGTTATGAGTACAACTGTCTGGTGACTAGAATCTATTTCGAGAACCTTTGCAATTTAGCATTCCGGTTGAAAAAGCAAGGAAAGATACCATTTCATAGCCACATGTGGTGGAAACAGAGTGATTCTCTTACCCTCTGCTTCTATAATCCGCCTCCAGTGAACTATTCTTCAAAGCCTCCATTTCTGCGTAGCTAGGGTTTTTGGTGCCTGTAAAACGCACAACTATGCCCCTGTAGGGACTCATGCTCGTGCTCAAAATCATATTAAATAATATTTAAAATGTAAAATATATATTATATAATATTTAATATATAATATTAAATATAATATATAATCTAATTTATAGTTTTTAATATTAATATATAATTAAATAATATTTAATGTAACATGTATATTATATAATATTTAATATATATAATATATAATCTAATATATAGTTTTTAATATTAATATATATTAAATAATATTTAATGTAAAATATATATTATATAACATTTAATATATAATTGATATTATATAATATTTAATATATCTAATATATATCTAATATATAACTAATATATAGTTTATGAAGGATGGAGAAATGGGAGGGAGAAAGTGGAGGCAAAGTGAAAATTGAAAATTGAAAATTCTGCGTCATATTCAGGTAAATATCGGGTACCCAAAAATATCAGGTACCTGATTAGGCTTGGTATTGCTTTGTGCACCAAACCTACATGGTCAACTATTGGAATGTCTCAAATACATGTTTTTCCCCTATTTCTTTGAGTTCCAGACTTTGACAATGTAGCTGATGACTTTTTTTTCACCCGAATTTGATAAAATGAAAAGGGTATCTTAAGGAGATTATTAGCTCTCTATCGATATAATTGCTATCAAATTTTGAATTCGGTAAGTAATTATTAGTTATTTTCTAATTGACCTACCTCTAAAGTGCTGATTTATATACTGATTGAAAAATGACTATAACTTTCAAACGGTATAACATTTTAGAAATCTGAAAAATGCGTCACATTCTATGCTTCACCTACTATAAGGAAATTTTTTTTTTTGAATTTTGTAAAGTTTTGAATGAGTTAAGGTGGTTAGACACAGGAGTTTTTTTATTCTAAAAATGTTGTAGCAGAAAATTCATAATTAATTTTTTTTTGAATAAAATTACAAAAAAATATGTGTCATGTCCAGGCATGAATCTACTACTTATATATAAGATCTTATAATAAAATATTATTATTTGATTATGATCAAGGTGGTCAGACATACACCTACTTATTTTTTTCCTGAAATTTTTGTACTACTACATTGAAATCTATACTTTTCACCAATCATACTAACTTTTTCTCAAAAAAGGCCTAGTAGTTTAGAAACTACATTCAATTTTCTACAGATTCTATTCTTACAACTTTTTGATATTAGGTTCATAGCTAGTTGAAATTTTCATGTCAAGTTGACTAACCCTGATTTGCTCATTTTTCATTGCCACTTAAGGGCATAGTTTGGCCCCTCATGATCTTGCACATACCCAAATAGTTGAAATCTCCAACTCCTCTTCATCAACATCATCCTAAACTTCTTGGTCTAGGTAAATGTTTTGAATCTTAGCTTCTCATCAACATCAACCCAAAATTCCTTGTCTAGGGAAATGGTTGGTTTTATAACACAAAATCTTCTTATTTGGTATAATTTACCAATACCTATGAATTGAGAAACACTCCATTATTCACAAGAATACTACTACTGTTGTCCACAAATAAAGATATTCTCAATTATTTGTGAACTAAAATAGCTACTATGTGCAAATCAAGACAAACACAAATCTATGGAAAATCCCCACTTTTCCCCAAGAAGAGGGATTAAAAGTATGTCAAGCCCCATGTTTTCATTAGAGACACAAATAAAAAGTACTTCTCATGTAAAAAATTACCCCAGAGTGAGAAGTTATCTCAAGATGATAGATAGCATCTTACCTCCATTTCTTCAAACTTTCAATTTTTTTATTTTTTTTTTACATTCTATTCATGAAATTCTCCAAGAATCTTGAAACCTCTATCAAATAATGGCCTAGAAAATAAAAATAATGCATATGACCATGATAAAAGATAAATTTGACAACATACCAAATTCTATTAGAAATGCACCTTATAAATTAATAAGTATCCTTATTAACTCTATAATTCATGATTTTTTATGAGGTAATTAAAGAAATAGAAACCTCCAAATACATCACCAATTTACTAAATACCCAGACAATTCATATCAAACGGCCTACAATGATTTACTCAAAAAATAAAAATTGATTTGAAAATTCTCAACCAAGCATTCAAGACTAGTAATAAGACATTATTTGTCCAAAAAAATAGTTTCATAGGTTATTTTTTTCTCTACTATTAAAATATTTAAATTACCTTTAATTACAAGAATAAACTAGTTTGAATCTGACACTGCATTTTAATGTCAACAATTCGAACAAAGATATGGGAATGCTCTATACCCACTTCATAGAATTAACTATAGATTTCTATGCCTTCATATATACTTTTCTCAGGAACTTCCAATACCTTCAGTGCCAATGATGTCCCAATGTTGTCACTCTAAGCCTTGATTGTTGTATTCATTGGACATTGCAATACCAAATCTTATATATTATTGTGCAACTAGCCTTCTTACCAATATACACACTAGTTTTCATATTTTTCATTCCATCTTTCTATTGGAAACTGCAATTCCAACAATTGTTGTATTGTCATTGATGTCAAACCTTAACTGGTAAGACAATTGCTATCTAGGAGAGTACCATATCTATTGATCGATGAAAAGGATTAGGTCAAGGAGATAATAAGAGAACCTAAGAAAATGTTGAGTTATTTGATACTTTAATGGGTACTTGATTAGTTGGCACATTGATAAGATAATATATTGTTTATCTAACTAAGAAGAAAGATTGAAGAAGTAGGCTTAACCAAGAAAAAGTGAAGAAATTTAGTTTAAGCCGAGTGATGTTATTGTCGATCGAGTGCCAGTATATGCTGAGTAAATTTAGTGTTGACCGAACATCAGCTTATGCAGAGTGATAAGAAATTTTTGAGCAAAGACAGTGTTAGCCAAGGAAGACAGTTTATAGAGATGACCGAGTTACGCAGTGATGATCGAGGAGATGAAAATAGTATTGACCGAGTGTTAGTAATTTACATTTGGAGAAAGAATTAAGATTCCAAGCTGACATAGTTGAATTCTTTGGATATGTAAATCGTGTTGACTTTATTAATGAATTGTATGGAGAATTTAATGCATGGTAAATCATTTTATTATGGATTCAATGAGAAGTTTGAAGATGTATCTAGAAGGAAGGATGAATAACTTAAATGATGGAAGGATTCAATGAATCTAACCTAAACCTAAGATCTATAGAGGAGATTAAGTGGCAAAAGATGGATCTACCTAAACGAAGAGGTATAAAGGAAAACCTAATTCTAAGGTTATAGTAAGGAGCTAGAGTTGTTGATGTTATTGACTGATAAGTCTAAGTAGAAGTCTAAAGTTGAGAAGAGTTGTGATTGCTTGAAGAGAATGCTGAGCAGATCAATGATGGAGATGCAAATGAAGCTCAGTCAGTAAATCAACATGTATGTGCGAAGAGGATCTATATTTACAAAGTGAGTTGTATGTTTTTCAGATCAGAAACTAATGTTACTTTCTAACCATTGTATCAGTCTAAATCCTTTAATCAAGGTTGACCTAATAGTTATTGTATAAATCCTTTAATCAAGTTGGCATTCTAATAGAATGTACTTAAATCCTTTAAGGTCATGTCACTTTTGACATAGTGTTTACATCCTTTAATAGGGTCACACCTAGCAGTGTTTTTGTAAACCTTTAACAATGTTGTCTTTTCATATATCTCACTTCAGAAGAGTGAAATATCAGTAGCATGTTACAAAGTTGTTTTTCCCTAGTTAAATTTCCACTATAATTTTGGTGATATACTTGTGTGAATGTTTTGATGTGAATGTTTTTATATTCTATGTAAGTTATTTACATTTGGATTGTGGACTGCATGTTATGTGTTTCTGATATATACTTTAGAGACCGAGTTGAGTTGGTGATTAGATCTGAGATTGTTGAAGTGC
Organism: Chamaecyparis obtusa; assembly: GCA_027943335.1. Lineage (NCBI taxonomy): Eukaryota > Viridiplantae > Streptophyta > Pinopsida > Cupressales > Cupressaceae > Chamaecyparis > Chamaecyparis obtusa. The sequence continues at coordinate 768,079 of BSBK01008093.1, read as the reverse complement.
TAGAAATTTGAATTGGTACATCTGGACCTGAGAACAAATGATTCACCCCCCCTTTGTTGTTCTAAATAATTCTAACAATTGATATCAGAGGTCTTGGTGCTTATAGAGAAAATTTTAAAGGTACTTAAAGCTAATGATCAAGATGTATAAAAAGGACTTGTACCAAAGTTGAACAAAGAAAACTTACCTACATGGAAAAGTCTGATGAAATTGCATATAGTTGGTATTGGTGATTCTATGAAGAACTATGTGGAACATGACTATATTATACCTATTGCACCTTTGAATTTTGAGGAGATGAAAGAAAAATAAGAACAAAATCAAGCAATGTTGGAGATTGCATCTACCTTAATCTATCCTGAATCTGAAGATATCAAAGACTGCACTACTACAAAGAAAATGTGGGATACTCTTGCAACTATCTATGGTGGTGATACAAATGTACTGAGAACAAAAGATGAAAGCTTGAGAGGTAAGTTTGATGAAATGAAAATGTAATAAGGTGAAAATATTACTTAGTAATGTGGTATAATTAAGGAGATAGTGAATGCTATTAGAGGAGCTAATGGAATCATTGATGATGAAACTGTTATTGGTAAGGTATTGAGAACTTTTCTTCCTATCTATGCTATCGGAATTTTTGCAATTCAAGAATCAAGATGTAACACTGGTAATCTTCTAACTCTAGAAATTCTTGTTGGTAAGCTTACTACTTTTGAGCTATCTAACTATGATAACTAAACTGTTCCTAATGTTCAATCTGCATTCAAGTCATAAATGGTTTTGCATAAGTCTAAGAGAGAAAAAGAAACATATCTAAAAAGTGATAGTGATAGTGACAGTGACAGTGATAGTGATAGTGACACTTCTAATGAGGAAATAGATGATCTTGAGGCACTCATGGCTAGAAGATTAAAAAGAGGAAAAATAAAATATAAGGTAAATAGGCTATAATATGTTTTTCATGTAACAAAGTTAGCCATATTACAACAAGATGTCCTGACAGGACTGAAAAGAATGAGGAAAGAGAAAGAAAGTACAAGGATAAGAGAGATAAAAGTGATAACCAAAGGTATGTATACTAAAACAAAAAAGGTAAGAAATATTGTTATATTTCTAAAGAGGAAACTGACAGTGACATTGATAATTGTGATATTGAAGTAGTTTATGTTGCTATGAAATATGATTCTGATGAAGATGAGAAAACTGCACTTATTTATTATGCAAGTAAAGGTGATAAATGGATTATTGATAGTGGATGCTCACATCACATGACTGGTGATAAAATTAAATTTGAAATCCTAGATCATTAAAAAGGTAGAAGTGTTAAGTTTAGTAATGATGCACCATTTCCTGTGAGAGGTAAAGGATCAATTAAGATGACTGATAAGATCACATGTGAAAATTCCTATTGGGTTGAAGGTCTTAACTACAATTTGTTGAGTTCTGCACAACTAAACAGTACTGGTTACCGAGTAGAGTTTCATCACAAACATGATAAAATATTTGATGCCACTGGTGAACTAATTGGAAGTGGAGAACAAACTAGAGGTAACTTGTTCTATCTAGACCTATCTGAAGAAACATGTTTATTTACACAATTTGATGATGTATGGTTATGGCATAAGAGGCCATGTCATATAAATTTTGACAATCTGGTAAATATTAGTAAAAATAAGAAAGTTAGACATTTTCCAAGATTGAAGAAACCTGATAATGTGATGTGTAAATAGTGTCAATTGGGAAAAATGACAAAGTCTAGTTTTAAGAGAAAGACATTTACTTCTGAATTTTTTTTGGAATTGGTTCATACTGACCTTTGTGGACCTATGGGTGTAAAAATTTATTATAGTGATAAGTAGTTTATTCCATTTGTTGATGACTACACTAGGATGATGACTGTAATGTTTTTGAAAGAAAAATTAATGCATTTTAGTTGTTTAAGTGGTATTTGGAAAAAGTTGAAAAAGAAATAGGTAGAAGCTTGAAATATTTGAGATCTAACCGAGGTGGAGAGTTTATATCAAATGAGCTCAATCTATTTTGCAATGATAGAGGAATAATGAGACAGATGTCTGCACTGAGAAAACCTCCATAGAATGGCATAGCCAAGAGAAGAAACAGGTCAATTATGGATTTTGCAAGAATACTGATGATTAAGAAGAATGTTGCACAAAAATATTGGAGAGAAGTTGTAAGTACAACTATTTATACCTTAAACCGAGTACACATCAAGAAAGGTACAAATGCTAAACCTTATGAGTTATGACATGGATATGCACCTAATGTGAAATATTTTAGAATCTTTGGGAGTAAATGCTATATACTAAAAGACAACAGGAATGGAAAATTTGATACAAAAAGTGATGAAGGCATATTCCTAGGTTATTCCACTAAGGGAAAATCTTATAAGTGTTTGAATTATAACACTAACAAAGTTGTGGAAAGTGAAAATGTGAGAGTTGATGAATATGTAGAGAAGAATGAACTGGAAGGAAAATAAGAACCTGAAGATTATAAATCTTTTGTATACATGGAAGAAGGAGAGGTGAGTAACACACTTACATTAGATGCAGAGTCATAGGTAAGCAATGTTGAGCATCAGGAGGATGCTTCCTAGCAATCAGAAGAAGAAACTGATAATTTTCATGATGAACTTGAAGATCAAGGAGAAAATAAATCTGAATCTACATTGGCACAATATCTAAGAAGACATCATAAGCCTGAGAAAATAATTGGAGATAAGGAATCTGGAGTCTTGACAAGAAGTAAGTTGAAAGACCCTACATATTTACTATGTGAGTTTGAGCCTAAAACTATAAAAGATTCTTTAGATAATGATGACTGGATACAAGCTATGAATGAAGAAATAGATTAGATAGAAAAGAACAATACCTAGACTCTGGTGCCGAGAATAGAAGAGAAGAATGTTATTGGAACAAAATGGGTATTCAAAAACAAACTTAATGAACATGGACAAGTCATAAGGAACAAGGCAAGATTGGTATGAAAGGGTTATGCACAAGAAGAAGGAATAGACTATGGGGAAAAATTTCCCCTGTAGCAAGATTAGGAGTGATAACTCTACTTGCATATGTTTCATACAAAGATTTCAAAGTATATCAGATGGATGTCAAATCTTCATTTCTGAATGGTATATTAGAAGAAGTATACATTGAACAACCTAAAGGATTTGTTGACCCAAGAAAGAAAAATATGGTTTGCAAGTTGAACAAGGCATTGTATGGATTGAAATAAGCCCCTAGAGCATGGTATGAGAGGCTGCACAATTATTTGATAAAGATTGGATTTTCAAGAACAAATGACAACAACAATCTGTATATGAAATCTAAAGAAGGTAAAGGGATTTTGTTAGCTGAAATTTTTGTTGATGATATCATATTTGGTGGACAAGATGCCCTAAGTAAAAAATTTTCAAATGAGATGCAAACTGAGTTTGAAATGTCTATGTTTGGAGAGATAAAATTCTTTGTTGGATTAAAAGTTTATCATATGGGGAAAGGTATCTTTATTACTCAATATAAATATGTTAAAGAGATACTAATTGTTTTTGGTATGGATGATTTTAGACTAGTAGGTACTCCTATGGCTACTGGATAGAAACTATCTAAAATTGATGATACTGCTGAAGTGAATCAAACCCTGTATAGATCCATGATTAGAAAGCTACAATGTGTTGTCCAAAAGAGACCAGATATAGCCCTAATAGTTGGGATTGTGGCAAGATTTTCTACCAATCCTAAGGAAAATCATATGATGGGAGTTTACACTAATGCAGATTGGGAAGGAAATATTGATGATAAGAAAAGTACAAGTGGTGGAGCATTCTTTCTAAGAATGAGATTAGTCTCCTGGACAAGCAAGAAATAGAACTGCATTTCCCAATCTACAACATAAGTTGAGTATGTAGCACCTGCACTGAATTGTTCAAATTTGGTATGGATCAAGCAATTGTTGAAAGGAATGAAAGAGGAAATCACTAAGTCGGTTGTTATATTATGTGATAACACAAGTTCTATCAATATATCAAAGAATCCAGTGATGCACACAAAGACTAAACATATTGATATCAAGTATCATTACTTGAGAGAACTGGTACAAGATAAAGAAGTGAGAATGGAATATGTGAGTACAAAGGAAGAACTAGCAGACATATTCAAAAAAGATTTACCTAAGGATGCTCATGAATATCTTAGAGGTAAAATAGGGGTGATTCCCCTAACTAAGGCTTCCTAGTCAACTAGGAGGACTCCATCCAATGTACTACATAGAATATATGACAAATTGATGCAGAAAAGGTCACACTTTAGGAGCTTCCTAGAGTTGTGAGAAGTAAAGAAAAGTTGTTAATCAATCATAAGAAAGATGACAGAGGGAGAAATACTATATACTGAACTAACAAGAAGACATCTACATGTGGAAGATGTAAGTGATAGATACTGCTTTCACATTATTTTCAAAGAGGGAGAGATTCAGATGAAAACACAGAGATATGATCTGAGATTCAATGACAGTTGGTTGACTGAAAAGATTCAGAGGGAGTAATTGTATGAACGGTTAGGAAAGGAAACATTGTTGTGAATCAAAATGAAGCTAAGGATATTATAAGATTTTTTGATGCACATACAAAGTTTTGGATTGGTTGGTAAATCATGTGTTATTCATGTGGTGTTACCATCAATGACAAAAAGGGAGATTGTTGGAAACTAAAATTCAAATAATTTTTGTATTGTCATTAATGTCAAACCTTAACTGGTAAGACAATTTCTATCTAGGAGAGTACCATATCTATTGATTGATGAAAATGATTAGGGCAAGGGGATAACAAAAGAACCTAAGGAAATGTTGAGTTATTTGATACTTTAATGGGTACTTGATTAGTTGGCACATTGATAAGATAATATATTATTTATCTAAGTAAGAAGAAAGACTGAAGAAGTAGGCTTAACCGAGAAAAAGTGAAAAAATCTAGCTTAAGCTGAGTGATTTTAGTGTCAACTAAGTGCCAGTATATAATGAGTAAATTTAGTGTTGATCAAACATCAGCTTATGCAGAGTGACAGGAAATTACCGAGAAAAGACAGTGTTAGTCGAGGAAGACAGTTTGTAGAGATGACTAAGTTACGTAGTAATGACTGAGGAGATGAACACAATATTGACCGAGTGTCAGTAATTTAAATTTGGAGAAAGAATTAAGATTCCCAGCTGACATAGTTGAATTATTGGGATATGTAAATCATGTTGACTTTATTAATGAATTGTATGGAGAATTTAATGCATAGTAAATCATTTTATTATGGATTCAATGAGAAGTTTTAATATTTATCTAGAAGGAAGGATGAAGAACTTAAATGATGGAAGGATTTGATGAATCTAACCTAAACCTAAGATCTACACAGGAGATTAAGCAATGAAAGATGGATCTACCTAATCGAATCTAGGTATAAAGGAAAACATAATTGTGAGGTTACAATAAGGAGTTGGAGTTGTTGATGTTATTGATTGATAAGTCTTGTGTGCTAAAATGTTTTCACACTTCTATGAGTCACTGTATCCAAGATCACTCAAGAATAAGATCTCAAATGGTGGCTCATAGCTCTTTATTCATGGAGTGCAAGGGTTTTGATGGAGGCCCTTAGATTTCACCTAGTTTGTGCCCATGCAAGTACACCATAAAATGAGAGATTCAAAGAAGAAAAGAAAGAATGCTAGTCTCCATGATCATTAAGTATGCATGCAAATGAAAATGAGATCTATTCTATATGATAACAATGCATGAAAGCAAGCTATTCTATGAAAGGAAATGCTTATGTAAGATTAATCTATGAAAGGAAATATGGATCTAATCTAATATGAAAGTGAAAAATTAATCTAAATGATTGCCATGGGGCATGAGAGAAGAAGACAAGAAGAGAGAAGTTGCAATATCTAAGCTCAAGTGCTCAAGAATCTTCTCCAATTTCGCTCTCCAAACCAGTAGCATAACAATATGAAAACCTAGATATGAAAACCTAGATATGAAAATGAGAAGGAGAGGGGTCCTTATAAAAGAAATCAGACGGTTAAGATTAAGAGGAAAAATAAATGAGCAACGGTGGAGATTAAATCTTGGTTGATCCATGTGCTCAAAGATTCTTTAAGAGGCAAAAAGATGAAAAAGGCCCACCACTTAAAAGTATGTGCATTTAAAGTGGAGAGAAAAAGGGATTTTTATTTCCTTTTTCAACAAAGAGATATTTAAGTGGGGATTTTATTTATTTATTTATTAGAAGAGGGATTTTAATTAAATGAGATGATTTTATTTAATTAAAAGATTTATTTAATTAAAAAAAAGTTTTATTTTAATTAAATGAGGCTTAGGATAAAATGATCAAACCTTAGGAAAAATTGAAATAATTAAATTAATTGTGATTTGATCAAGGAAATTGATTTGAAAATATTGCAAAGCATTGATTCAAGAAATTGATAAATTGGTTCTATCATTTGATAAATTGAAGAATGGGGGCCCAAAGTCTAGGCGATCATTTTAGGGTGCATACATTTGCCCCTCTTTGGGTAATGTGTGATCATTCTGGGAACACATGTAGCCAAAGAATGGAATTGAAATGTGAGATCGATTTGGGATCACAAAACAACCCAGATGTGTGTTTGACAGATGGGAACACATTAGGACAAAGATAAGCTGATTGAAAAAAACAAGGTTTAAAATAATAGGATTGATAAAGATGAATCAAGGATTGAAATTTGATAGGTACTGCTCCCTCGTGATCGAAATCGAAATGAGATAGAGGAGAAATAGAAAATTGATAAATTTGATCAAATCGAACTAAAAATAAGGTTCTTGATGTAAGATGAAAGATATAAGGATCACAGAACCAAGGTAGATCATCAAGAAATTGTATGCCCCAAGGTTGAATTAGAAGAAAAGAAGTGGGGTGAAAGCGAATGGAAGATAGAAGTTTGGAAGAGGTGAAAAGAAATGGAGAGAAGAAAGGGAATTTGCCTCAAGATTGATCAACTGTTTAAGATATGAAATTTTGACTGAGATCATGAAAGAAGATAAGGAAATGAAGATCAAAATGTGATCACAGTTGATTAAAAATCCAAAAGAAAGATGAAGGAAAACCCTCTCAAACTCATAATGCAACCTATAAATACAAATTAACATGAAGTCTAACAATGCAAACTACATGAAAATGCAAAGGTGTACTTGCAATAGAGAAACTGTAACATAGGATTTTGTGTTCATCATTCATTAGAGAATGTTAAAGAACTTATTTTCATCATTGGGCCATTAGTAATGGACATCGAAAAATCACACAATCATCACTAGCCACAAGCGCAACTATGAAAATATGAATGTGATTTATATTGGATTGGAATGTGGAAAGATTCTAACATAAGAATCAAAAACATAAAGGTCAAGATGACTTCGATGTTAGCTTACCCAATTTAATGTAGCAAAACCACTCTCGCATTAAGGCATAAAGGCCAGGATGACTATAAGAATGGTTGTGCAAAAATAGTCAAGGATGATGCCTCAAATCTCCTAAGTGTTTCAAGGGAACAACAAGAGACACTCTAGAGTTTCAAGAACACACCCATAAGTAGAAAGAAAATAAAAACATGCCCCATGCCCCAAGTCCTCTAGCTATGCATCCCGGAGAGACTTAGTAGACAAGGACACTCAATGAAAATCAATAACAGTCAGCACAAAAAGAAAAGATCATGACATAGCTCAAGTATTAAGTTTTGCATTTAAAAATTGAAGTGTGTTAACTAATACTAAGTTCTGAGGATAAGGATTGAATGCTTGCAAGAAAATAAGATCACATGACAAAACTGGGTAAGACCAAGCCGATAAGTGTTGAAAAACACTCGATGTCAGGGGTTGTGTTGAAAAATATAGTTTGCGAGGTGTCCTAAAGACTAACACATCCAAGAGACCAAAGCTAACACATTTATGCCCCCTAGACAAAGACAAAGACCAATTCCAAACCAAGGCAACAAGGACAAGGCATGATGGAGAAAGGCTAAGTGTCGAGGATGCATTCTAAGAAATAGGGGTGCAAAGGCCTCAAGTAGTGCCTATTTCTAGGTTTTCATCACTTGGATTTTATTGCAATTTTTTCCCCTTTTTTTTTATATATATATATTTTTTTCAGGACTTTTTATAATTTTTTTGTATTTTTGCTACCAAGGCGCCTGTTTCCAAGATTTCACCAAGGCACTTTTTTCTATTTTTTTGAACTTTTTGAATTTTTTTGATTTTTTAATTTTTTGGAATATGTAATTTTTTAGAGATATATTAAAGTGCATATTGCTAGGTTTTCACTGAGATGATCATTTTTTCAAGACATTTTCTAATTTTTAGGATTTTTAACAATATATCATTTTTTAAAGATTTTTTCAAGATCAATAAATATGTACAAAAGATGCCCCTAGACAGAATAGGCATCAAACTCCAAAGTAAGATCACATCGTGTAGTCCCAATGTCTAGCAAGGTGGAGAACAAGAGGGATTAGCAAGCTAGTTGAAGAGATGGAAGACACGAGAATGAAGGAGAATGAAGGGAAGAAATCCTCAAGGGAAAACTCCTCAAGAGTACCCAAGCTAGGGAAAAATTGTCATGTAAAGCATATTTGGACAAGCAATGAAAGGCCATCATAGAATAAGTCACAAAAGCATAACTCAAAAGAAGGAAAGGATGCAATCCAAAGGAGTAGACATGTCAAGAGGCTTCATAGCATCATGTTTTACTCTTTTTTATTAGATCAAGACCAAAGGGGAAAAGGATAACGAAAGACTAGAATAAATGGAAGACAATAAATATGAAGGCTAAACATGAATGGAATGAAAGCCAGATCATCGTAAGATATCTCACAAGATAGCCAAATGTTCATGTATAGGTCAACATTGTCAAAATCAAAGAGAGAAGATAAAATAGATGAAATATGTAGAAGAACTACGCATGATGCATGATTGCTAGGTTTTCATCACGGTACTTATCCAAGGTGCCACAAGGGAGTGGTTTTCACCATAGGAAAAATTTATTTCTTTTTACTTTTGCTACCAAGGTGCCTATTTCTAGGTTTCCACCAAGACACATTTTCAATTTTTTCATTTTTTTTTTTTTTCATTTTTCTATTTTTTTGAATTTTTTTTTTTTTGGAAGAAGGAAAGCTTTTTAGATAATGCTCTTTGAAAGGATAAACCATGATATGCCAAGGATTCAAAATGATATGCTCAAAAATGCTGATAGGGAAAGGAAGATGGAAGAGAAAAATGGAGGATAAGATTAAATATGTAAAGTGAGTGAGGTTGGAAGATATGAGGAATAGGCAAATGAGAAAAAATGATAGAAGGTAGAAGGATAATGAATGGAAGGATTGTGAAAGGGTATATGGAAAGGAAGGGAAGATAAACATCAACACACACCTTGAAGGGTTGCGAGAGGATGGAGTAGATGTGAATGAAGGAATACGTGAAGGAATATGATGAATGGATAGAAGAGGTTGTGATTTAGGCACATGAAATGAAAGAATGTTTTTGGAAGTGGAAGCCTTTGGAAGCTTGAATGTCAACGTCACTTGTTGCTGAACATTGGAATCTTTCAAGAGAGACTTTAGAATCCATATAGCCAGAAACTTTTCATTTCCTTTTGATGATTTAGATAGAATATCTTCAATGATGAATTTTGGAACCCATACTTGTCTTGTAGTTTTCTTCTTAGATATCTCTTTTGACTTTATGCCTCAGGGAACTCACATTGGGAGATGATGCTTGTGGATTCCTTGGTCAAAGCCAAAATTATCAAGGAAGACTTTCTGCTCTCTAATCTTCAGGACTGGCCCAATTTCAATTGAAGGCTTTGTTGTTGAAGGGTTCAAGTATCGCCTAGAGGGCGTTATCCTTTAACTACAAGAGATAAGTATTTTATGATTATACTTTTGAATACTGATCATGAATTTAGATATAATATCTTCAATGATGAATTTTGGAACCCATACTTGTCTTGTAGTTTTCTTCTTAGATATCTCTTTTGACTTTATGCCTCCATGTCGATTAGAGGAGACATGGTGATCTTCTTTTTTTGATGGATTCTTGTATTGCTTCTTTTTATTGTATTGAACATTCAAGTTACTTCCAAAAGACTTGGGACTTGTGGAAGAAGAAGGATGATATGACTGGTTTATATGGGTGGGTGGATGAAAAAGATTCAAGGGCATGCATCTATGTTGATCTTGAGGAAAGATAGGAGATGGAGGGATGTAAGGACCCAAGATGGATGATGAATTAGGAGAGTTAGGAGGGGAAAGTGAAGGGACATAAGGGCCCAAGATGGAAGGAAGACATGAAGCCCTTAGTATTGATGGAGGAGGTCCAAGGATGGACATGGAAGATAAAAAAGGATAATCAATAAGTTCATCAACATCTATATGACAACCAAGGACATCAGCATCTTTAGAGTGAGTATTAGGATTTACAATAGGATCATGAACATCTTGAATAGGAGCAACTTATTTGATAGGATTGTTAAGAGCTTGAAAAGACTTAGGAAGAGTAGAAAGTGGAAGCAAACATGGAATGGTAGAATAAGAAGATGGAAGACTTTGATCTTGACAAGGAGCTTTAGATAGCATAAGCATATAATTTTTCTCTTGATTTTCAATAGGCTTAACATTGGAAGTAACAACACCATTTTTAATAACCTTAATGGAAGTATCATCTTTGGAAAGCACAAGTGTAGTAAGGTTATTTTTATTGTCAATAAGCTCAATAGTGTAAGTAGTAGCTTGATCTTGCTTAGGAGAAGACTTAAGACATGGTGGAATGAATGAGAAAGGGTGTAGAGGATCAAAAGAACCATGAAATGGATAAGAGACATCATGAAAAGGATTGGATGACATGGAGGATTTTTGATCTTGATCTTTTTTTATGTTCTTTTCTTTATCATTTTTAGAGTCCTCTTGACATGGAGCCACTTCTAAGGACAAGGAAGCATGTTGAAATTGTATGGAAGACTTTGGAAGACATGGTGAAGGACTAGCTGAAGTAGGCATTATAGCGTATAAAGGCTTAGGATATTTAGGTTTAGCATTATTGAAAGTATTTGCAGCCAAGTGAAGGTTAGCTTGAGTTTCTTTAAGAGGTAGCCCTTAAGGATAACTATAGGGGACTGCATGAAAAGTATTAGAACCTTTGTTGGATAAAGGATTTGTGAAAGATTTGAAAGACTTGAAATCTTTAGGAAATGTATGGGTATTGGAGGAAGTATGGGATGGAAGGAAACCATCACAAGACAAAGGTACAACATTAACATAATCTTGCTTGAGAAGTAATCTTTATTTTCAGCATGAGAGTTCTTAGAGGAGAGATTCTTATAGTATTTATGTTTATAATCAATGCGAAAAGATTTCTCTTCCTTAATAGAAGTAGATGTATCATCTAGGTATTGTTCACAAAAATCATCAAAGTCTCTTTCAAAATCTGAATTATATGGATCACCATCACGATCTATCCAATAGGATGACCCTTTAGTAAGCATGAGCACACGACGAGGAGGACTCTTAGGAATAGAGGTTTCATAGGTATGACTATATGGTTCATCATCATAGCTATCATAATAGTCATCATAGTCATCAAAGGTGGGCGTGTCACTCTTCATGGGAGAGGTATCACAAGGATTATTATATTTCTCATATTGAGGAGTAAGACTTTTGGGAGAAGTAGAAGAGGAATGAGATCATGAAGAAGAGGAAAGTGAAGACCTAGTGGAGGAAGAAGACTTGGATAATAAAGAATGTGAATAATGTCTAGAAGATTCATGACGAGAATTGGAAGATGAGGAATTAGAATGATGTTTAGAAGATTCACGACGAGACTTGGAAGATGAGGAACTCAAATGATGTTTAGAAGAGTCATGATGAGACTTGGAAGATGAGGAATTCAAATGATGTTTAGAAGAGTTATGGTAAGAAGATGAAAGAAGAAGAGAAAGGATGGAAATGGGAGACTAGGAAGACATGGGAGATGTGGAAGAAAGAAGACCAAGAGTCATTTTGTGCAAATTGATACCATTTAAGTTCATTTGTATATTGAGCAACATGTCATAGCACTTTTGGGGAGATCTTTGAAGTTTTTATCACTCGGGAACTCATATTTGTTTGTTTTAAAAGATCAACTAGATGCATCAACATATTTTTATCATTGATCAAGCACATAAGATAATAATCAAGGAGTTCAAGCAAACAAATGTCTTCAAACAATGAGCAAGGGGAAAAGAAACCATGCACATGAACAAGAATAGTGACTTAGTATTTCTAATCCTTAAGAAATACTTGTGTATGTTTTCAAAATATTTTTCCAATCACACACATAGTCCTAGCAAAGAAAAAGTTGGTTGCACTATGGTTCTTAGTAATGGTTTGACTCTGCAACTTTTTTAATCTCAAGAGGGTGAACTCCAATCCAAGCGCACTAGGGTTTTGACACATTCCAAGAATTTAATCAATCGAAGATGCTGAGGAGATTTGACAGCCCAACAAGAAACTACACCCATGGAGATTTTTTCCACAATGACATTTATATAGCGGTTGTCACTACCATGGTGAAAATGACTATTATCACTTGAGGTTCCATCCACATGGTTTACCCAATAAAGGGAGTGTCCACTATGGTTAACCCTCTCTAACAAGGTGACTCACAAAAAGGACCACATGGGGACTTAGCTTAGATTCAAGGATCTGAGTTTCTAGTACTACCCAAAAAGGGAGTAGAGCATAATCCTCTAGCTTCTTCACTTCACCAAAACATAGCAAATAGATTCATTGACATGCTAAGATTGAAACCACCTCACCAAGGTTTGTAATGTCAACAACAATGTCTACTGAGCTCTCTAAGTGGGTCCAAGAGAGAACGTACCGATCAATGTTGAGGACTAAACCAAGTAAGATCGTGAGATAGTAAAAATATCCTCCCTACCTACAAGGGGTTCTATCATCAAGAAGAGCTTCTCAAAAAAATCACTCTCTCAAGAATGCCACAAATAGTGTTCATAGGGCCTAATTACTATGTGAAACATATATGCAAGAAAGTGAATCTATGTTCTTTTTAGAACCCAAATTTGAAGTGTGATCTATGAAAGCAATAAACACTCAAGCTAGGAACATGAGAGATTCATTTTAATTTTTAAAATATAAATGTTATAGAGATTTGACAAAATACCTCAAGTCCAATGCAACGTGCTTAGTAGATTTTTGTTGAGCTTTTTTTGTGCAAGCAAGCCACGAACTCTCCAACAAGCAAACAAACAAACAAGATATGCAATGTATATCCAACTTATGCAAACCCTAGGGTTAGATCTGAAAATCAATTGCTAGGAGAAATAATAGCCAACAAATAATTCAAATGACAACTCATATCATGCATTGAACCATGTAAAATAAGTGCATACTCATCACAATTTTTTTTTTTTTTTTGCATTTGACCTAGTCAACAAGATCTGATTTTTTTGATATGATTTCAGCCACAAAAATAGAAATGCAGAATAGAGACCCATACTAAAAAATAGAGAGATTTCCAAAAATGTAATAATTTCAAAAAAATCTCTTCATTTGTGCCCTAGAGACCCATTTTACCAAAATAGACCACTTTTTAAAAATCAATTATTTGAGCTATGATATTGCATCCAAATTCAAAACACAAAGAATGGACCCCCTATATAATTTGAAGAGTTTTATAAAAATGTAAAAATTTCTAAAAAATATGCTAACTTACACTAAAAATTAATTTTTTTATGAAAAATAAAGAAAAAATTATAAAAAATTGTAAATACGTTAGAAAATTTTTAATTTTTTATTGAAGCTTCTTTGATATGTTGTCAAGTTGAAAAAAAACATTCAGACAAAAAATACAAGTAGTTTGGTAGATATGATCAAATCTTTGAAAATCTAAGGTTTTAGTCTCCAAGCAAATCTGTACAAGGGGGTTAGCTCCAAAAATAATCAAAACCAACATGTAAAAGTGGGTTGCCCCATGGTGGGTGCCAAAAAGTGTGTGCTAAAATATTGTCACACTTCTACAAGTCATTGTATCCAAGATTAATCAAGAATGAGATCTCAAATGGCGGCTCATAGCTCTCTATTCATAGAGTGCAAGGGTTTTGATGGAGGCCCTTAGATTTGACCTAGTTTGTGCCCATACAAGTACACCATAAAATGAGAGATTCAAAGAGGAAAAGCAAGAATACTAGTCTCCATGATAATCAAGTATGCATGCAAATGAAAATGAGATCTATTCTATATGATAACAATGCATGAAAGCAAGCTATTTTATGAAAGGAAATGCTTATGCAAGATTAATCTATGAAAGGAAATATGGATCTAATCTAATATGCAAGTGCAAAATTGATCTAAATGATTACCATGGGGCATGAGAGAAGAAGACAATAGGAGAGAAGTTGCAATATCCAAGCTCAAGTGCTCAAGAATCTTCTCCAAAATCGCTCTCCAAACCTGTAGCATAACAATATGAAAACCTAGATATGAAAATGAGAAGGAGAGGGCTCCTTATAAAAGAAAGTGGATGATTAAGATTAAGAGAGAAAAATAAATGAGCAATGGTGGAGATTAAATCTTGGTTGATCCATGTGCTTAAAGATTCTTTAAGAGGCAAAAAGATGAAAAAGGCCCACCACTTAAAAGTATGTGCATTTAAAGTGGAGAGAAAAAGAGATTTTTATTTATTTATATTTCCTTTTTCAACAAAGAGATATTTAAGTGGAGATTTTATTTAATTATTTATTAGAAGAGGAATTTTAATTAAATGAGATGATTTTATTTAATTAAAATATTTATTTAATTAAAAAGGAGTTTTATTTTAATTAAATGAGGCTTAGGATAAAATGATCAAACCTTAGGAAAAATTGAAATAATAAAATTAATTGTGATTTGATCAAGGAAATTGATTTGAAAATATTGCAAAGCATTGATTCAAAAAATTTATAAATTGGTTCCATCATTTGATAAATTGAAGAGTGGGGTCCCAAAGTCTAGGTGACCATTTTAGGGTGCATACAAGTCTAAGCAGAAAGGTGAAGTTGAGAAGAGTTGTGATTGCTTGAAACGAATTCTGTGCAGATCAGTGATGGAGATGGAAATTAAGCTCAGTCACTAAATCGACATATATGTGCGAAGAGGATCTATATTTGCAAAGTGAGTTGTATATTTTTCAGATAAAAAACCATTGTTACTTTCTAACCATTGTATCAATCTAAATCCTTTAATCAAGGTTGACCTAATAGTCATTGTATAAATCCTTTAATCAAGGTGGCACTCTTATGGAATGTACTTAAATCCTTTAACTAGGTCACTTTTGACAGAGTGTTTAAATCCTTTAACAGGGTCATGCACCTAGCAGTGTGTTTGTAAACCTTTAACAAGGTTGGATTTTCACAGAAGTCACTTCAAAAGAGTGAAGTATCAGTAGCATGTTACAAAGTGGTTTTTTCCAAGTTGGGTTTCCACTATAATTCTGGTGTTATACTTATGTGAATGTTGTTATATTCTACAAGTTATTTACATTTGGACAGTGGACTACAGTTTATATGTTTCTAATATATACTTTAGAGATTGAGTTGAGTTGGTGATTAGATCTGAGATTGTTGAAGTGCTATAAAGTTCAATTGGTACATCTGGACCCGAAAACAACTAATTCACCCCCCCCCCCCGCCCCCCCTTTATATTGTTCTAAATAATTCTAATGCTTTCATCTTCCATCTGCTTCACAAGAACATAAAATATTTATGCTAGATGCCAATGTTGGAATACATAACAATAAATAAATCAAACCATGGTTGCCAATAAAAATAATTGAAAAATAATATATTGATAGATCCTAATATGATTTTCATTACTTTTCTTTTCAAATGGCCTTATAAAGCCTTATTTTCCTATATCAAACCAACTTATGGGAATGAACTTCCCAATCAACTAACGTAACTACAAACTAATTCAATTATTCAATGTAAAACTTATTTCCTAACAATGATTTCATGTTAACCACAAGTTTTTTGTGAGTCTTGTGGTCTCAAGGGTAAAGCATATGACATATTCCTTGCAACACAAATGATTTTTCCATACTTTGCAAAAATAATATATTTCTTTGACACACAGACCATTTATTATATACATTAGATTGAAAATATACGATGGCATCATAATCAATATTATTCAAATAAAAAATTCAATATAAAAATTACTACAATTGATATTAACTGAAATAATTATATCTAATCATGAACACAATGAAAACAAGTGCCTTGTAGTGGCTAGTACTTGCCTCTAGTATAGTAATTAATTATAATTAAGTATTAAATATAATTTTAATTTTAATATAATATTATATAAATTAATATATTGAAAAAGGGGAAAATTAAATTAAAATAATTAATACATATTACATATTTTTTATTTTTTTAAAAAGGTGGCATTGCCACTTGATATATTTATATTAATAATATATTTTTTACATTTTGATACTGGTTCAAAAAAGGGGCTACCAGAGAAAAGAACCAAAAAGAAAAACTTCGTTCGTGACCCTGTAAAAAAGAAGAAGAAGGAGGAAGGAAGACTGTGCGGGTTATAGAAAAATAGATCCCCTTTCACAACCTCCATTGAATACATGTTTTTCTCAATAAAATTTTGACTGACCCTAAGAGCTAAGGATGAATCTAGCCCCTTGGACAATTTACATAAATCCTGAAGGCATACAAATAATACATCAACATGAATCAAAATGAATTACACAAAGTAGATAGATAAATTTGCAGGAGTGAAAAAAGTCCCACAAACTAATTATGTCTTCATTCCAACCACTATGAAGAGGAAGTCTTTAAGTCTCAATGAATTATCTACACAGAAAGAAGACCAAAAAACCAAAAAACTAGATATAGAGTGCAAAATTAACAGCATATAAACTAGTCCTCCATGAAGCATGTAGAAGCATTGGCAGGACCAAGCTTGAGATTTGGATAAGGAATGGGCTGAGTGGAGGCTGAGCTGGGTTGTGAAGGAGTGAATAACTATGAGGGAACAACTTGGAGGGTAGAATCTTGCTCTAAAAGGTCTAGAAGGGAAAAAACTACTTGATGAATACTATTAACATAGTCTTTGGTCAAGAAACTGCCAAATTGTTGCAAGGAGGCTTTCACAAAGTGAAAAGATTGCCGCTCAAGGGCCTTTTTAATTCTTTCAAGGACCATGTAAACCTCGTGGTTACTCAACACCAAATGATGGTTAAAAAGATCGCCAATAAGAGAAGCACCTCCCCACAAGTCATAATTTTGGCATGCCTTATTAATCTTATTTCCTTGCAGGAATACTGGTTTAACATCCTGACCAGTAATTAACTCTATGTGAAAGGGGGACTGTAACAGATCAAGGGCATCAGAGAGAAAAATTGAAAGAATTTGTGAAGGATAGATGATGTGTTTACCAGGTGGGAAGAGGATTTCAAAGCCTATAATTTTATTTATACGTCGATGGATATGCGGGAGATCACATAAGAAAATAGAAGAAAGCATGTCATCCTTAATAGAGTCTAAAAATTGCTTTTCCCAATCTTCAACTTCCAAAACACCCTGTAATAACGAGGATAGTAATCCATATGCAAGGAAGAATATGGTGAACATAATTCAACTTGCAAGCTCACACCCACCAAGAAACTGGGATGACCCGACATTTCAAATAAACACTGATTGATGATAAGGAAATCAATAGAAAAAAGAAGTGATAGAACATAGTGAAGAAATACAGTAAAGATCTATATGAATTGCAAGGTAACAAAGGACAACTTATAAATAGCATAGATCAATAAAAAAAAGTTATCTAATTAATCACCACCTATAATAATAATGACAACTCACACAAAGAGAGATTTAAAATCCCTTACAAGAATTAAAGGACAAAGAAAATACGAGGGAAGAGTCACTTAGTGAATTAATAAGTGATTGCGCACAAGGTATAACAATTATGTCATCTAAAATTTCAAGTGACAGTCAAATCATTCGTATAAGTGGATGAAGTACTAAACATTGAAAAAGAGAAAAAATTGAGATCCAGATACGTGCCCAATAATCGGCTAACGACAACTAAATGATGTAAGAGATACATGATAGGACCAAGGAAGATGCATGCCAAAATGGATAAAGTGGAACTTGTGATGCTAGAAAAAGATAAAACAAAACACCACAAATTAAACTGATATAACTTGTTAATTATACTATATTATGATAAAAAACCACTGTGGCACACCTTCTTAAACCCATAACTCTCTATACATATCAATAACCATTCAATGCAATGGAACACTCATCAATATAGTTAGTTCTTTTTGAGGAGGGCTGTTATATTGATATTTAGCATAATAGTGTATAATTAACAGCATACTCAGAGCTCATAATAATTCATTTCAAATGATTGCAAGAAGAGAAGGGTATTCATTCAGATAATTTTCTTGAGAACATGAATCCAGATAAATCGTATCACAACCCATGTTCACTAAACAGTTAGCCAAAGCATTTCCTTCTCTATAGGTATGCAGAATGATAAAATTACTTAAAGAATCAATAAAGTCTGAAATCTAATGAAGAATATAACTTAATTTCCAATTATCAATTTTCCTATGAATGCAAACATTGATAATGACAATTGAATCACCTTCAATATGAAGGCAAGAAATCAACAACTTTTTAGCAAGAACCAAGCCTTCTAGTAGAGCCATGACTTCTTCCATATTATTAGTGCCAAGACTGATAGGAAATGCAGTGGAATCTAGATCTTTACCTAAATGATCTCTCAAGCAAGCACCCATTCTTGATTCACCAGGGTTACCTCTTGAGGAACCATCAAAATTTAGCTTAATGTGAGGAGGGTTAGGAAGATTCTATTTGATTGTGGTTCTGCGGATGGGGGATTTTATAATACAAGGAAAGATAGGGGAGGAAGGAAAAGAAATAAGTTTCTACGAAGAAGCTACTTGACTGTTCCAAAAAGAAAAGGCAAGAGTTGGATTAAAATGATAAGAGGACATATTATTGACTTGCTCATAAATAACTCTTTCTATTGTGGAGAGGACTGAACAAATATCTGAGCTGACCTTTCTCAAGATTATTTTATTACGTTCCCACTATATTGACCAGAGATTGAAGAAGGAACGATAATCCATAAGCATGCAAACAAGGAATTTACAAATAAAATGGGCCACAACTGAAAGAGCTCCCATAGAGAATTAGGATGAGGGTCAAACACTGATCTTGCATCTGCTCTCTGCTCTCAAATTCGCATCCATCACATCATCATCACAATCACCCTTATCGCTTCCACAAAACACTCTATATACATATTATATATTATAAATTATAAATTTATATTAAATATATTGGTTGAATATTATATAAATTATATTTTATTTTTATATAATGTAAACTATTATGAAAGCATTTTATTTTTATGTTTATACATATTATATTTTAAAAATGTTATTATATAATGAAAGCATATTTTATATTAAATATTTAATACATTATTTATTATTTAATTCTATAAATATAAATTACAATTCAATATATTATTTATATATAATTTTTTTATATTAGTTTATTAAGAAAATGTTTCTAATTATCAGTGTTAAATGTATTGTTATTAGAATTTTCATGTATAAGACTCACACCTTTTAAGCCAATCAAATGATCAATAAATTATTTTTACAATTTATAATGTTTTTGATAGAAAAAGCAACAAAAGGGTGCTGGCCCGAGGAACATAAGGACTAGAGGCACATTAACAACATATTAATGGCATTAGTCATAAGCATTTCAACATCAGTTTAACAACAGAAAGAACAAGGTCTAATATGCCTCTATAAAAACCAAACATAACAGTTCCTTTCAAAAAGATTAAACTAGAGTATCTAAAGTGAATAGTAGCAATTAAAGTAACAGTTATAAGCCACATAGGGCTATACCAATGACTAGGCAAAATAACCTTAAAATAGGAACCCAAAATGGAGAACTTAGGGCCATGCCCAAACAAAAATAAGAACCTCATGAACAACAACAACTAATTTTTTCCACCCAGATGTTTGGACATCAGGGTCTTGGCCCACTCCTCCTGTAGGAAGAGGAAGAGATCCTTATTGTCATCATCCGCCTCCAGTTTATAACGTTAAAAATATTTCATTTACACTATAAAAAGATAGAATTTGTAACAAAATAAAAAATATGATAAATTATGATTGGTCCAAATAACTTGTTTTAATCACTAGTTAAAGGAGGGAATCCAAAAATTATTACAATAATAAAAAGCCTACACCCAAGTACTAAAAATCATTAGAATAGTACATAGCCTACGTGCAAGTACTAATAATGGAAGAAAAAAATTGTGAAGTGAAGATGTTGCAAATGAATGATAAATTTAAATTACTTAATCATAGAGATGCAAAAGATTGCCTAATATTTGTGATAAATGTAAAAAATATTTATCATATAGAAAGCTCAATTGATTTATACTAATTAACATTCTATTTACTTAATATAAGCCATTCAATGTAGAATATATTTTTAGTGCATTTTTTACAAAAATATTTGATTCTCATAGATAAGTGCCATGTTGACTCTCATAGATTTATTGAATTCAAATGGGAGGATGGAAAGTCCCCTAAAAAATCAAGGCCCACAATATATACAACATTATTGCCTATGATGATTTCATAGTTAAACATGTCAATAATGTTTGGTACTCTAACATGGATACTCTCTTATGGTAGAATCATTTTAATAGACTTTGGAAAAGTCCTGTGGATCCAAATATTAAATGTTTTAAATGGTTGATTCTGCTTGATAGGGTTCCTTTAAGGAAAGATAGTGTTAATACCTAGTTATGTAATGTTTGTAAACTTCTTGATACTTGCAGGCATATTCTCTTTGATTGTTCCATTGCTAAAGAGATTTGGCTAATGTTTGGCATTGTTTTTCCACAACATATAAACACTTTGTAAATTATTACAGGACATATTCAAGGATTAAAAAAGGACTCTAACCTGTTTTGGTTTATATTATCCTCTAATATTCCCTGGTTAACTTGGAGAATTATAAATGAAGATAGATACAAGAACACTTCCAGAATTCTTACTAAGTCATTTCGTAGACTCTCATACTTTAAAATCTCCATGTAGGTCTCTATTAATATGATGATTGAACGTGAAAAATTCACGTGGTCTCTCAAAGATGGACATGCTATTATGTTTGTATATGAGCTGAAAGATGGAGTTGAATGGAGAAGGAACATGAACAACTTGGCCAACTTTGATGAGGCTCTTACTCACCTGGTGAAGGAACTCAAAGATAATAGAGAACCCTCTATTGGAAAGTTTCTGATGCTTGTGCAAAACTCAAGAGAAGAAAACATCATTTGGATGGAAGTTCCCCTTGGGTGGACATCCTGGGCTGAAACTTATGAGAATGTTCTTCATTAAGTTTTGTTCTCCTTTACCTCCTTTTGGTTCGCTTCACAATCTGTTGATCAGTTTTTTTGATGACTAACAATTGTTAGGTGGTCATCTTTTTTGATCTCGAGCCCTGGCCTCCGTTTTGTACTTTGGTTAACTTTGTACTTATCTTTTTGATCCCTCTATCTTTAATACAAAAAAAAGTATTTGATTAATAAAATAATAAATATTATTAATATATATAACTAAATAAAGTTTCTTTCATCTCTTAAATTTTGAAATTGTATAATTAAATACTTTTAATTATTTATTTTAATTTATAACATTTTTCCATAAATAACATATCTTTCAAATAAAATTAAGTATCATTTTATTATAACTCCATTATCTTAAATTGTAAGAAAATAAACAAATTAACAAGAAAACAACATTAAGATATATAATATCTAACATATTTATTGTTTACTCCCATAAATATAAGAGATTGTTAACATTTTAATATTTAATATATTATATTCTATAGAGAACTAAATCGTCCACTTGGTGAATTTTTCTAAACAAGTTTTCTTGGATAAATGTAAAGCATTCGAAAGATATCCTCCTCAACCCACATATGAAAACATAAATTTTGCAATATTGAAAAGCCCTCGAGCTAGAGAGTATTTCATAGCTCTTCTTTATTTGGCTAGAGACTACTGCATACTAGTTACCTCTTACATGTTTATTATATCTGCAAATCTATTGCCAATCTCCATTGATAAGCAATGAAGATAGAGATCTGCAGTAGCTTCTATTTTGAAGGGAAATATGGTGGTCAGTCACAGTTTTTTCCACAAATATAACTTCCTCCACCATCGGGGCAGTGTCCATTCGGGCAGCAATACAAGCCATTACAGTCCTCATTATCATAACAGCACTGCGCTGAAACTATTCTCACCCCCTCAAATATCACCAACAACATTAGCACTATTATTTACTTCTTTGCAAACTGCATGACTCCTGATTTCTTCACACCCATCTTTGTTTGATGAGTAAATGGATGGGCGTGGTGTGCTTAAATAAGTAGATTGGAACATGAATCTGAGACGGCAACCAGGAGAGGAATCTTAAGCGGCAATGGAAATCAATAAAATAATGATATGATAATGAATTCATAATACATGTTGTAAGCAAGATATATTGACGTTGGGAAGAATTTAGGGCTATTGTTTGAAGAGTTCGGTAGAGGAATCTGAAACGGCAATGGATTAAATTAATAGAGATGAACATTGGAAATGTAATAGTGATATGCCGCTGATTTTGGAGTTTCTGTCACACATGGTGTTGCTGGCTTGGCAGAATAAATGACAAGGTTTATAACCAAGATATACATTAAGACAGGCGAGCCATTTACATTTACGTACGGCTAATTAGTAAATCGGCTAATCCGCTATTGAAGGTCATAATGCCATATGAGGGACGTAAAACACCTTAATGATGGAGATATTATCGCTAGAGTAATGGCTATCCAACAAACTAAAGCGTAAAATATGTAAAGACAGTTTGGGAAAAATGTGTCCCTCGTGGTAACCTATCCGTTTTAGTTTGCTCTTTAGATGTTGCTGCTATGATTCAAGTGCTCTCACATGTTAAAAGGATAAGTTCTATTTGTTCTCTAATGTAATTATATTGATCATATATCTTACTAAGAGATACGGTCTTTTGTTATTCTTATGGTTCATATTTTCTTATGTTTGACGTATTTTATATGGTACGTAGTTTATCATAAGTTCTAGATGGGCAAAGTTTCATATTTTTTATATTTTTTGCTTTTTCTTGTGTCTATAACGGTCATCATTATGATGATTAAGTTTTATTAGTTTATTTTCAAAAAACTCTTTTACTATCTAATGGTCACAAAAATTTAAGATATGAATATAATGATTTAAAGTTATAAATTAATATACATCTTTTATAATGTGTCTCAAATTGAAACTAGTCAAAGAAATCTATTATAAAGGTAAAGCACATTTGAAAATTATGAGAACCTATCAAAATTTTATTTGTAAGAGTTAAATTTTGAATTATATTCAACCGCTTATATCTTGTTCTTAAATTTCTGTAAAAATATGACTACATTCTTCAGCCGACTCTTAAGTATTCAAAACATCATATAAGCCTCTAATCTACCTCTAACACTACAAATATTTTTTCCTCCTTATTTTATGGTTGCGTTCCACACTTTCATTACCTACAATTAATATTTTTTGCTTATATAAGTACACAACGGATCTACTATGATTTTTAAATTTATAGTGAGAGAGAGTAGTAGTTATTAATATGGATATCACTTATTCACTTGGAAAATCACATTATGTCTCTCTTGTAATTGTAATGATATTGTTGCACCATTGGATTTGTCTTCAAAGTAAATTAATGTAGGATCTCTCCCCTTTTGTTTAATAAGTTGAAACTATTTATATGAATGGATTCAAGTGAGTTGTGTGTAAAAACTATATACTTCATAACTATCAATCTTTGAGATTGAAACTTCACCCTCTATTGACATTCTTGATGTGCAAAAACAAAAGTGGAAATTTCAATAAAATGAATGTTTCTCAATAATATTACAAGAGATATCAATCCTTATAAAAGGAGATCAAAACCCTAAAAGGGTGAACAAACCAAAGTTGCATGATAATAATTAATAAAGAAACTAATTATTATATACCTAAAGTTTAGCTTAAGTAGAAAGAGGTAATAAGTGACTTAGTAATTAAATCAATATGATTTAATTAATAAGCAAACACTTTATTACTCTAACAATTATATTACACCACCATGGGATCAAACTTAGTAGAGATAGTCTCTTCTCTTTCAACATATATAAGATCATTATTGAGAGCATAGGTTGACTAAAAAGGAACCCTATCTATGCCTTCATTAGGTCTAATTATCAAATTATTAGATTCCTCAATTTTATCTTTTTTTTTTGAACCTTCGCTATATAAATCAAATACCTCGAATACAACCTTTTGAATTTGCATAACATCTCCTTTAGGAAAAGAGTTTCTAAAAATTAGAAGAGCACATTACCTATTTTTTTAATTCTTTTCCTCCACCTCCTAGGTCGATAAAACTAAAATTTTAGTAATTAAGCTACATCATATGAAAATTTTATTGGTCCTCCATATCCAATTGATCTTCAATCTTTCTTTCAACTTTAGTAGATATCAGGTCAATGTCATTAAAAGAGAAAACTTTCAAATCTAGACCATAATGTAAAGATTCTTTTAAATCCTCATGGAAAGCCCTATTTTCTTCTTGATCAATGTGAGAAACATAAGAGGTGAAAGTTTCTAACTCGAAGAGAAATGAAGGTATAGATTTAATGTGATTAATATCTTCCTTCATACTTTCAAGAACATAAGTTAGCACACAAATTTTAACATTGGTAATGTAGTCATTTTCATCCTCAATTCACTATTAAAACTCAACACTTGAACTTTTCAAGTACTAGTTAGGAATACATACAATCTTGTGCTTTTTTAGTGACACTTCTTCCTTGGGACAAGTAAACGGTTACTCAATCTTTTCCATTTGCATGCATGTCAAAAAAAATTTAGGATTTTTACTTTCTTGTAGATTCCATAGTACTAAAGATTCATCTATTTTTGGTGCAACATATTTTTTTATCCATAATGGTGAGATTATGAGAGTAATTAGGGCATGAAGTAATAAAAAACTTATAATTTTTAAGTTCACCATTAAGTAGCTTTAATTTCTCTACATTTATTTGCAACTAGTGAGTTTCTTGCTTGACAACTTGAAGTGAATAATATATGTGATATACACTCTTCAATAGTAATGCAAATTTGTGATCCCCATAAGGATATACCTTTCTTTTCTTATCTTTAGATATACTTTCCTTAAAGGCATTCATAAATGAATGAAGTACCTCATTATCTATAGCCAATACTTCTTGAAAAGTGGTTATAGGTTGTCTTATAGATTGGGGATAATTTCCTTGGTTGGTCTAGCCTTGAACCATCTTTCTGAGTCCTTTTAATTGAAAATAGACACCAACCTTTTTCTTGGGAAGGTACCAGTTGATACCTAAGATAAGAAAGCACTAGTTTTCCCTTATTCCAAGTAGAGTTGCCAAAAATCTATTAGTTCAGATTTTTGTCCTTAAAAATATCTTTAAAAGTGACTCATAAATGCACAAGATGAAAGAAAAATGAAAAATAATATTTCGATAGATATTTATTAAACAAATGATCTTACTCTAAATTTTGGAGGTTCAATTCCCTATTATAATGTGATTAATTTTGGGGTATTCTTTTAACTAGAAAGAAAGAAAGAAAGGGAAAACTAATATTTGAGCATATCTATACTATAGATGTGCAATTTTTTTATAGCTAAAGATTGAAAGAAAATGAATCAAGACACAAGCTTCATTTCATCGCATGAAATATGTATATATGAGAAGGAACTAGGAAAGAACCTTTTCAACATAGAATGTAAAGGTTTTGATGTGAGAGAATTGATAACCACTTTAGGTAGACAAGAATCATAAAGTATTGTCATAAGACAAGTTTTTATCCATAATGTGGAAAATATAGTAAATACATAACTCTGAACACATCCATTTCCATTTAATGATACTTGAAAAGAAATTCATGAAACAAAGTTTAATTTATTTCACTATAAAAAATGGCTTCATCTTAGGACTTATCCCCTACAATATTATTTCTATTTTTAAAAAAAAGGGTATCATCTCTTATTACTATTGCTTAAGGCCTTATATATATACAAAGGATGAAACTGTATCCATTGCAAAAGTAATGGTATGAAAAATGACTGATATCAAGTAAAGATTTTTAAATGGAAATAGTTATGTCAACCCAAAAGTTACTAATTACCAAGATTCTATGAACACCAAAATAGTAACATTAAACAAGTCTAAAGAGAAGGATCTCCTTTAGCTTCCAACTATATTTCCATCAAAAGATGATGAAGCTTGATGCGTTCTTGCTCTTCCTCCAAGATGAAGACTACCCTATGGTATTTCGTATAACTGGTCATTTATTTCCAGGTCATAGAGCATAATTTGGAAACAATGTCTAGCTAGTCTGGTTCAAGACCATTTAAATATAGTTGCACAAGAGACATAGGTTCATCATTCCATTCTCCATTAGTTACTAGGAGCCCCAATCTGAGAAGGATTAGTTGGTTGTCACTACTTAGAAAAATGCACTCGAAAAAACCACCATCTTTAAAATCGATGTGTTTCTACCTTAGTAAATTCACTCCCTTATATTTCAATATTTAAGAAGTTGTACACAGTAAGGTTCAAGGAGATTTGTATGAACATATAAGCAATAAAATTTGGTCAGAGCTTTGGATAAATTTAGAACTACTTCACGCTATCGAGCATAATAGGAACTTCTTGTTGACTTCCAGTTGTCCTTGATGAAAAGGCACTTTGGTGACTATTATGGGGCCATTCTTTTGCTGTGTTATTTTATGCACACCAAAAAGGTCACGTGGCATGGAAAGAATTTTGGGAAAGAATATTGAAATACCATGATGTGGTTGGATGTCAAACTTATCTTTTTTTTTGTATTGCATATTCTTTCTCTCTTCATCACTCAGTTTTAACCCTAAAACTTGAGCACTGCCATGACCTGTTTGGCTAAGGATTTGGACATTGAGGAAGCAGATTTTGTTATGGGTTTTCAGTATGATGGCATACTGACTATGCTCTTCAACATGGTTTTCTTTTTATCAAGTTTGAAGTAGTTCCTCTATAGTTTACTACTTCTATTTGCACGGGTTAACTTAGCTTCTTCTGTTTGCAGGTATGTTTTTTTTTGTTAAAGTTTGTGTGGAAGATTAAAGGAAAGAAAGGAAGTGTATTTCTAGTTGTTTGTTTCATCTACTTCAAATGGTTATCATTTATTTTACTTTTGAAACTTTTATTATGATGAAAGACATTTTTTTTGGGTAAACTATTTTCAGTTGAGTTGCTTCAAAGATCATTTGATAGATTTTATCTTGGTAAAAGATGGATTCGAAGGCAATTTTCTATGTCATTTTCATTTTGCAGAACCCTTCATGGGAATAAGTTGTTCAGTTGGATTAAAAATTACTATGGAAGGTTATTTTTCAGTTCAACCACCCGAGTTTAAATCAGGGTTTGTTTTTCATGCATTATTAGCTGTATTAGTTTGGTTTTGATACTGCTACTGAAAACAAACCCTTTTCAAGATGTATCTTATTCAACATCTTTTCAATATATGGTTAACCGGTCCTATGGTTAACAGTTTTATGATCGGTTATATCTGTATGCAAAAATGCCTTTTGTGGTGATATATATATACATGCAGATGTACTC
This sequence comes from Chamaecyparis obtusa, assembly GCA_027943335.1. NCBI lineage: Eukaryota > Viridiplantae > Streptophyta > Pinopsida > Cupressales > Cupressaceae > Chamaecyparis > Chamaecyparis obtusa. Next base: position 740,171 of record BSBK01008093.1, on the reverse strand, counting down.
GGTGAAAGTGTGAATGAAACTGTGAAAAAAAGAAATATTATTATTTCTTATGAGATCTCAGTGATATTACTGAATATCAAGTTGAAAGATTGTAATAAAGATTCATAGTAATATATGTTTGAAAAAGACATATATGTGTTACTATGAGTCCATTCAGAGTTTTTTTTTCTCATGAAAAGAATAAGGGTTGAAGCCCTTGCAGTTGTTGCTATGAATTTTTGTAAGAGTTGAAGCTCCGATTGATTTAATAAAGAGATTTTTAGGAGTGGTTTTTCTCCCTATGATGAAATCCATTGGATTTCAAGGGTTTCCCACTGGGAACATATAATGTGTAAGTTTGTTTTTGTGTCTTCACTTAGTTGCTCTGATATCTTATACCTTATATTGAAAGTTGTTCTTCATTTAGTTTCTTTCAGCATTCTACTTTATTCTGAAAATGTTCATTAATTTTCCTTGGTGTGAGATTTCAGTTTAAATTTCCTGTAGTTTTGTTAAACTCTGTTCAACCCCCTCCCCCCTCTCAGAGTTTGCCCACTTCCAACACTTCTGAGCCATGTTAGGTCTCCACCAATGTTTGGAAACCAAAACTACTTCCTTACTATGCATGCTATCAGGGGATCAGTGAAATTAAGAACTCTTGAACTGTTTTGAAGATCAAAAAAGTGCCCAATAGTATTTGGGTAGTTAATTTAGAGAGTTACATAATGTTGGAACCTTTGAACACGACTGGGGATTTTCATGTTTGAAAACTTCACAGAATCTCTGGTAATCCAAATCAACAAGGGCACTTTAAATTCATCATTTGTCTTTTAATTCGTCGATCAAGTCATTATTAATGATTTAGTTTTAAAAGTTTTAAAATTGGTCAGATATATATATATATATATATATATATATATATATATATATATATATATATATATATATATATATATATATATATATATATATATATATATATATATATATATATATATATATATATATATATATATATATATATATATATATATATATATATATATATATATATATATATATATATATTGGTATCCTAAAATGATAGTCATTACATTGTTTTTTAAATGGCTTTATAAATCCTTATTTTCCTATGTGAAATCAGCTTACAAGAATGAACTTCCCAACTGACTAACTAGCCTAACTACAAACTGATTAAATTATTCAATGTATAACTTATTTCCTAAAAACCATGCCTTATCTCCACGTCAAGAAAAATAAAATTGCTTAAATTTCCAACTCCTCTTCATCAACATCATCCTAAACTTCTTTGGTCTAGGTAAATATTTTGAATCTCAACTAATCATCAACATCAACCTAAACTTCCTTGTCTAGGGAAATGATTGGTTTTCTAACTCAAACTCCTCTTATTTGGGATAATTTACTAGTACCTATGAATCAAGAAATACTCCATTATCCACAAGAATACTACTACTCATGTCCACAAATCAAGATATACTAAATTATTTGGGAACCAAAATAACTACTATGCAGATCTAGACAAACTCTAATATATGCAAAATCCCCACTTTTTCTTGAGAAGAGGGATTCAAGTATGTCAAGCCCCATGTTTTCTATAGAGACACAAATAAAAAAGTGATTCTCATGTGAAAAATTACCCGAGTTAGAAGGTATCTCAAGGTGACAGATATCCTCTTACCTCCATTTCTTCTAGCTTTGAATTTGGTTTTATTTTTTTACTTTCTATACATGAAATTCTCTGAGAATCTTGAAACCCCTTTCAAATAAATGGCCTCAGAATACAAATAATGCATATGGCCTTCTTACCAATCTATACACTAGTTTTCACATTTTTCATTCCATCTTTCATCTTCCATTTTCTTCAAAGGAGCATAAAGGAATTACGCTAGATACCAATATTGGAATATGGAACAACAAATAAATCAAATCATGGTTGCAAATAAAAATAATTGAAAAATAATATATAGATATTTTAAAATAAATTTCATGACACTTCTTTTAAAATGGTCTTATAAAGACTTATTTTCCCATGTACAACTAACTTACCAAAATGAACTTCCCATTCAACTAACATACCCATACACTAATTAAATTATTCAGTGTAAATCTTATTTGCTAACAATGATTTCATGTTAACCATAAATTTTTTGTGAGGTTTGTGGTCTCAAGGGTAAGACACATGATGTATTGCTTCCAATTCAAATGATTTTTGCATACTTTGCAAAAATAATATCTTTCTTTGTCACTCAAACTAATTATTATGTACACCAGATTGAGAATATATGATGGCAACATAGTAAAAAATATTCAAATAGAAAATTCAATATAGAGATTACTACAATTTATAATAATTATGTCACAACCCTTTTTTATTAGATGGAAATTTTAGAGGGAACTCTAATTAGAAACTCCAATTTTTTATTAAAATAATAGATTTTTAGAAAGAATCTTTCCTGGAACTACTCTTGAATTTTAGAAGTAGGAGGCTCCTAAAATTCACGAGCCTCTAAAATTTTGATTTAATTAAAAAGGACTGTGACAAATTAATATTTTATTTACTTGATATGAACGATTTAATGTAGAATACATTTTTAATGTATTTTTTACAAAAGTATTTGATTGATAAAATAATAGATAATATTGAATATATACAATTAAATAAAATTTCTTTCATCTCTTAAATTTTAAAATTGTATGATTAAATACTTTTTTTTATTAATTTTGATTTATAATATTTTCTTTTAAATATCATATCTTTTAAATAAATTTAGCCATCATTTTATGATAACTCAATTATCTTAAATTGTAAGAAAATAAACATATTAATAAGCAAACAACCTATCTAACATATTTATTGTTTACTCCATTAATATAAGAGATTGTTAACATTTTAATATTTAATATAATATATTCTATAGAGAAATAAATTGTCCACTCGGTGAATTTTTCTAAACAAATTTTGATTGATTAATCCAATGCATTCCAAAGATATTCTCCTCCACACATAAATTTTGCAAAATTCAAGAATCCTCGAGCTAGAGAATATTTCATAGCTCTTCTTTATTTGGCTAGAGACTAATGCATACTAGTTACCTCTTACTTGTTTATTATATCTGCAAATCTATTGCCAATCTCCATTGATAAGCAATGAAGATAGAGATCTGCAGTAGCTTCTATTTTGAAGGGAAATATGGTGGTCAGTTACAGTTTTTTCCACAAATATAACTTCCTCCACCATCGGGGCAGTGTCCATTCGGGCAGCAATACAAGCCATTACAGTCCTCATTATCATAACAGCACTGCGCTGAAACTATTCTCACCCCCTCAAATATCACCAAAAACATTAGCACTATTAAAAACTTCTTCGCAAACTGCATGACTCCTGATTTCTTCACACCCATCTTTGTTTGATGAGTGAATGGATGGGCGTGGTGTGCTTAAATAAGTAGATTGGAACATGAATCTGAGACGGCAACCAGGAGAGGAATCTTAAGCGGCAATGGAAATCAATAAAATAATGATATGATAATGAATTAATAATACATGTTGTAAGCAATATATATTGACGTTGGGAAGAATTTAGGGCTATTGTTTGAGGTGGTCGGCAGAGGAATCTTAAACGGCAATGGATTAAATTAATAGAGATGGACATTGGAAATGTAATATTGATATTGAAAATTATGAGAGCCTATTAAAATTTTATTTGTAAGAGTTAAATTTTGAATTATATTCAACTGCTTATATGTGTTCTTAAAATTATGTAAAAATTATGACTACATTCTTGACTTGACTCTTAAGCATTTAAAACATCATATAAGCCTCTAATCTATCTCTAACACTACAAACATTCTTGCCTCCTCATTTTATGGTTGCATTCCACACTTTCATTACCTACAGTTAATATATTTTTGCTTGTATAAGTACATAAACGATCTACTATTATTTTTAAATTTGTAGTGAGAGAGAGTAGTAATTATTAATATGGATACCGCTCATTGACTTGGAAATCACATTGTGTCACTCTTTTGTAATTGTAATGATATTTTTGCACCATTCGATTTGTCTTCAAAGTAAATAGAGTAAATTAATGTAGGACCTCTCCCCTTTCGTTTAATAACTTGAAATCATTTATATGGATGGAATCGAGTGAGTTGTGTGTAAAAACGATATACTTCATAACTATCAATCTTTGAGATTGAAACTTCATTCTCTATTGACAATGCACACTCTAGAAGCTTCTTAGACTGACTAACTATTATTTTTTTTATCATGTCCCATTCTTTTATAGTTGAATCCTTTGATGGTAAAAAAATTTGTCAACTGTCTATATTTGTTACGATATTTGAATGGGAAGCCAAAAGACAACTTAAGTACTTCCCCACCTTCACATTATAGAGCCAATTTTTTTTTATTTGTAAGCTTGTTCTTGACATTAGAGTAAACTTAAAATTATGAGGAATAAAATGTAGTATAACTGATAGAATTAAAATAATTGTAAAATTAGAATTAATCATCATTCTAAATGAAAACAAATTAAAAAAAATCTTGTAAAATTAATTTATGAAGTTCAATGATGGAATAATTCAATGAGATTTTGTGATTCAATGGAAAATATAATGCAACAACAAATACATGAATCCAATTCATATGTATGTCCTTGAAAAGGATGACTACCTCTACCTTTCAAATTATTTTATTTATCTTATATAAAATTTAACTAATCTATATTAATTTAAATTTAATCTACTTAATTTAAAGCATTTTATTATAACATATAGTTTTTACAATAGTCTTTAGCACCAACATTTTATTAATTTCATAGAACTTAAAAATATTAATATGTTGGTATAATTGTATTCATGTCTCCATATTACATTATAATTTTATATATATATATATATATATATATATATATATATATATATATATATATATATATATATATATATATATATATATATATATATATATATATATATCGAGTAATTCTTGTCAAGGTGTCTATTTTAATCAAATTGCAAGGTTTGTGTGTGGGTTATATATATATATATATATATATATATATATATATATATATATATATATATATATATATATATATATATATATATATATATATATATATATAATAAGCTAGTAGCAGTCGTGGCGTAACATGGAGGACATTATATGAATTTTAATGTATAATTATATCAGTTATTTAGGGTGACAATTAGTATAGGGGTTAGAATTATAGTTAAGGTGAGCATTACGATTAAGATTGAGGGTCTAATTAGAGAAAGGGTTAGGGTATACACTTTAGATTTGGAAGCATAATTATGTTAATAGTTAGGGTTAGAGTTAGGGTTAGGGATAGGGTAATATTAGGATCGTGGTTATAGTTAGGATGTAGGGTTTAGAGTTAGCATTAATATCATAGTTAGTATAAAATTTAAGGTTAGGTTTAGGGTTAAGGTTAAGGTCATAGTCATGGTTAGGGTATGATTAAGATCATGGTTAGGATATGATTAAGTGCATGGCTAGGGCTAAAAATATTGTTCGAGTCAGGGTTTACATCATAGTTACTATTATTGTTGGAGTTAAGATTTTTATTAGGGTTAGGCGTTAGGATTACTGTTTAGATAATGAAATTTTTCATAATGAGGAAGATATACATGAAACCTTATATATATATATTTTTATTTCTATTAACAATATTAGAAAAAAATAATTTCAAATTGAGTGAGGATTTAGTTTATTATTGTATAAACTTATATAAATCTTTTTAACATGTGTATCAAATTGAAATTAGTCAAAGAAATCTATTATAAAGGTTAAGTACATTTAAAAATTATGAGAACCTGTTAAAATTTTATTATTAAGAGGTAGATTTTGAATTATATTTAATTTCTTATATTGTGTTCTTAAGTTTATGTGAAAATATGACTATATTCTTCAATCAACTCTTAAGTATTAAAAACATCATATAACCTTCTAATCCACCTCTAATACTATAAATATTCTTGCCTCCTTGTTTTATGGTTGTATTGCACACTTTTATTACCTATAGTTATTATTTTTTCTTATATAACTACATAATCAATCTACATTATTATTTTTAAAATTATATTGTTCAAGAAAGTAGTAGTTAATAATATGGAAATGGCTCATTGACCTAAAAAATTACATTATGTCACTCTTGTGATTGTAATGATAATGTTGCACCATTGGATTTGTCTCCAAAGTAAATTAATGTAGGATCTCTCCCCCTTTTGTTTAATAAGTTCAAATGATTTATATGAATGGATTTGAGTGAGTTATGTGTAAAACCTATATACTTCATAAGTAGTTTCAAAGGTAGAAAATCAAAGAGTTATTCCATTGATTAATTCAATTGTCAAGGGGTCCCTTACTTATACAAAACAATGTATTTAGTGAAGAAAGTCAAATTTTTCTATTAGCATAAAGAATTATTGTAGCCTTAGAACTTTAATAAATAAAATATTAATAATTTTAGAAAATGGCAAAACCATGAGAGATTTGTAGAGCTAATGTATTGTGTAGCCTATATAATCCGAGTAAGTTTTGACTCTAGAATCTAAATGCTACTATTTTATTGATAATTTAATATAACATAACTATTAGCTATCCACTTAATTTATATACTCATATATGCATAAAATATTTTATAGATGATCTTATTCATATATATGTTATGATGGGACTTATGGATATTGTTTAACAACAAATGTGGGGGTTATTAGATCTTAAAATATTATGCATGGAACAAGAGATCCCAAGTATCTTATCTATAGTGTCCTTTATGTTAGCATGTGATTATATTGATTTTTCCTATCAATAAAATGCATTTCTTCAATTTCCTATGATACCTATCATATTGAGTGATTGATCTCAATCACTCATCTATGTACAAGTGTAATGACTATGAAGAGTGCATTTACATTGGAAAAACCATTGGTATGAATCTTTGAGATTGTAACTACTTTGTCTATTGGGAATGCACATTATTGAGGCTTCTTGAGTTACTTAGCATTATTTTTTTAACATATTCCATTCTTTTATAGTTCAATCCATTATAATGGTTATATTTTGTTTAAATCATTTTCCTATAATGTTTAGGATATTTGAAAGGGATACCAAAAGATAACTTAATTACTTCCCACCTTCACATGATAGAGCCAACAAAGTTATTTGTAAACTCATGAATGAGATTGGTTAAGTATAGCATGAATTTTGTGTAGCTCACATGTGATTTCCAAGGTGTCTATGATACACATGAATCATCAGCCACATGGGTTAAATCCTAATAGATGCCAATTAATTTCCTATTGTTGGTTATTTTTGTTACACAACATATGGAAGTGTTTCCACAAAAGAGTAGGTTACTATTTCTCTTCACTTTTAAATAAGGACTTGGCTTGATTTATTTCAAGAATAAAGTTTAGTGGTCATATTTTTTACAGATAAACATGAGAAGGATGTATTGGGTGGTGTCTCATGGAATACTAAAGTGCATGTGAAAGTATTGGTCAATATTGAAGAAGAAAAATCATATTTCTAAATTTCAAACACCAACAATTGATTCATGGTACACAATTTTTTTTTTTATATGTTTTTTTAAGTATAATTGATAAGAAGAAGATTTATTATGTTATAGACAAATTAATGATTAAATCCTTTAATTTGAGTTTGCATCTTCAAAATCGATAATTTTAAAAGAGAAAATAATGTTGGGCACATGGAGTTTCTTAGAGGAAGATAAATAATTTTGAGAGAATCATGCTAATAAATTTATAAATGGTCATATTGTGTGAATATTTAATTTATAGTAAGTGATATACTATTGTGGAGATACAAGGCTTAAAAATGAGTGTGAATGTTTGAGATTTGGGACCAAAACCATCTATAGTCTTGATGGTAGATAGAAGAAAGCTAGGATTTCATGAATAGAACTTGTGCATATTAAAGGTCTACACTTTTTTTTTTCTTCACTTCTACCAACATATCATAAAGTAATATTGGTCAAAATAGAATAATTGATTCACCTTCTCATGCATGTATCTTTAGTTCATTGTGATACAATATGAAAGAAATTCCTCAACATTAGAAGACTTAGTTCATAAGAGGAATATAGGCTTGAGAAATGGAAAATAAAATGAATATATTATGTTAACTATATAATTCTTTCCTCACAAAAATATTATAAATTTGAAACAGAAGGCCTAAACTATGAATTCTTCATTCAATAACAAGTAGTAATCTATTAAATTATAATAAGAGTTTTTATTTGGAAATTGATATTTAAGGTGGATTTTAGAGCCTTTTTGTATTTTTGGATATAAAATTTTGAAAATGAGAGACCCTTGTAGTGATAAATTTGTCTATTATCTCCTCCATTGAGCATGTTGGTAATAGTTTCCTTCATTATTGAGTAGCATAAAATATAGTTAAAATTTATAACTATGATAGTTCAAATTTTTGGCCTTAAAAATATCTTCAAAACTAACTCATAAATATCAAAGATGAAAGTAAAAAAGTAAGTAATAGTTGGATAGATATATATTAAATAGATGATCATCCTTTGGATTTTTTAGGTAGAAATCCCTCTTATAATGTGACTAATTTTGGGTTATTCTTTTAACTAGAAAGAAAGAAAGAAAGAAAAAAACTAACATCTGAGCATATCTATACTATAAATATGTAGAAAATGTTTGGTAACGATTGAAATAAAATGAATTAACACAACATTCATCATATCGCATGACATATGTATATATGAGAAGAAACAAGGGAAGAATATTTTCAAAATAGAATGCAAAGAGTATGATGCGAGAGCATTGATAACAACTTAAAGTAGACAAGCATCATAAAGTAATGTCAAAACATAAATTTTAATCCATAGTAAGGAAAAATATGGCAAATACATATCTATGAATGTACATACATTCTCATTTAATGATACTTGAAGAGAAATTCATGACATAAAGTTTAATTTATTTCACTACCAAAAATGGGTACATCTCAAAGCTTATCCCCTACAATCATCATTCTATTTTTTTAAAAGGGGTGTCATCCTCGTTACTATCTTTTAAGGCCTTATATAAAAAGTCAAAAAATTTATCCATTGCAAAAGTAATGGTCTTGGAAACAAGTAGTATCAAGAAAATATTTTCAAATGGAAACAATTACATCAACCCAAAAATTACTAATTACCAAGATTTTATGCATTACAAAATAGGAAAGTAAATAAATCTAAAGGGTAGGATCAATTTCAAATTCCAACTATATTTCCATTAAAATTTCATGAAGCTTGTTGCATTCTTCCTCTTCCTATATAATTAGTTATTTCTTTCCATACTCATAGCATAATTCATAAACAATGTTGAGCTGGTATAATTTAGGCCAATTTAAATCTAGTTGCACCATAGTCACAGGTTCCTCGTTCCTTTCTTCATTAGTTGTTTTGAGCTCTATTCTGAGGAGGACAAGTTAGTTGTCACTGTAGTGAAAAATGAACTCAAAAACACCACAACCTTTCTTGGTAAAAATTCTTTTAAGATCATTTAATTCTGATAGAAGATGGAAATAATTCCTATTGAGAAATTCATGTTTCAACCTTAGTAAATTCACTCTATTACATTTCAACATTTAATGAGCTATACCTTGTAAGATTCAATGAGATTTGCATGAAAAGATAAGCCTTACAATTTTTAGGAGCTTTGGAGGAATTTAGAACCATGTAAGGCTATCGGGAAGAATAGGAACTTCTAAACCATGTTAGGCCTTCACCAATTTTCGGAAACCAAAAATACTTCCTCACTATGCACTCTATTAGGGGATAAAAAAAGAAAAGAACTCCTGAACCAGTTACAAGATCACAAAAGTGCTTGATAGTATTTAGGCCATGAAGTCTAAGGGTCATCTAAAATTGAAACCTTTGAGCATGATCAAGGATTTTCATATTTCTAGACCTCATAGAATGTTTGATAACCTGAATCAACAAGGGAACTTTAAATTTTGGGTATATGCACAAAGATGGGGGACCAAAAAGGTGTCACTTTCCTTTTTGGCCCCCCCAACAACCATAGTGCATACGCACTAAAGTATGTGTGCCCTATATGCTACACGTGGTATGGCTTGGGTTTCCCAAGCCTTATGCTTGTGCAATTCAAAACATAGTGCAAGCTATAAAATTTTATGGTTAACTTTCAAAGGCCCATTTTCATGCCACAAACCTCCATTTGCAGTGAAAGAGGGCTTCCCAAAGTGTGTGCACAAAGACATTTTGTTGGTTCAATTCATCAAATTTGATAAATAATGGCTCCACGATGTCGTCAACTTCAAACCGGAAGAAGTAAGTATTTTTACAGCCCATGTCTCTTATTTGTATTGAAATTTGAGTTTTGAAGTAATTTATTTTGTTAAAATTACTTTTCTTACATTTTAAGTGTAATTAATATTTTAAAATTGATTTTGTTTTAATTGCTAGGAAGAAATAATCTCCCTGAACAAAACCCTCAACCAAAAACTCCATCTTCTCCTCATGAACAAATGAATTAAGAAATAAATGAAGAAAATAACCAAGAAAATGAACCTAAACTGACTCCGCCAATTGAGAAACCTCCTCCTGGAATAAAGGAAAATTTGATGAACATTGGAATCAATCTTGACCCACGTAGGCTTAGTTAGTGGACAACTTAATTTATGGCATGATAAAAGAGAAGAACAAAAATAATATTATGTAAATAAATTGTCATATAAGGACATAAAAAAGAAAAAAATCACAAAAGATGACATTTACAAACTCTTTAAAAAATGAGGGGACACTAATAGTCTTAGAACTACAACAAGAAGGTTCCCAGTTCATTGGTGCTTGAATGAAGATTTAAAAAACAAATTTTGGGAGAGATGGTGAATGGTCTTTGATTCTCCTCCTTGTAGAAATCATGAGGTTCCTATATATTTCTTGAGGAAACTCTATTGCGAGTTTGTACTCAAGGAGGTGCCAAATTATTTTGACTTTCTAGATTCTCAGGGTAGAGGAGGGGAGTCATCATTTGATAGATCAGGGGCACATCGTGACCCTAACGCAGCTAGGGTTCCTATTGGCAAGCCACAGTTGGATCATGTTAGTATTCCTTCCATTGTAAAGGAACATGTAGAGGTGGACACACTAGGCACGATTAGTGTTCTGAAAGAGACTCTCATTCAGTGTGCCACTCCCTTAGTTGAGGATCACCATGGTCAATCTTTAAGGGGGAAAATTTGTTGATCATGTGGATCCTTGTGCAGATTTGGTATTGCCGAGAGAGAGGAAGAGGATCATAGAATGATGACTGATGATTTTCTAAATATGACATTTGGCATTGACACACAAGTAAATATTTTCAAGTTCATTAAATTTATTTGATCATATTTCATTTATAAAAGAATAACTAATTTAGTATCTATTGATTATGATCAAAATTTAGGGCAAGAGTGTCGATGTCGGTGGGAGTGGCAATGATCCTCCAGTACCCTTCTACACATCATCATCAAATCCACAAGTATGTATCAAATAAAGAATTTTAATTAATATATTTGATTATTATGTAATTATATGAATGATTGTATCATAACTTATTGCACGCATGTGCATTAGTTCATTGGTGGACCATCAACATTCACAATAGACAGTGAAGGGAATCATGCCACTTTCCTTGAGGCATCTTTATTTGGATGTTAATTTGATTTAATTGATTATATTTAATTAATAAATGAATGAATAACTAAATTACTAGACAAATTATGATCAAAATCTAGATGCAAAGTGGTTATTGCGGTGATCAGATTCTTTCATCTAGCTTTGTGATGTCATCATTGAGTCCACAGGTATATATGTAATAATGCATTATAATTAACATGTCAGTAGTACGTTCTTATATGAATGGTTGTCTTATAAATTGCCATGTATATGTGCACTAGTTGAATGTTGGAGCTTTGACATCGACACTACACACCAAAGGACGTGGTGGAACCTTCACAGATGTATCATTTATTCATTAGTAGGGTTGTAAAAAATATATATAATCTTGATAACTACATAATACTTATTTTGTTTCATTTTCAGTTATTGACATCAGAGACTCCTCATTTTGTTCATGATACTTTGGATCATGGAGCAGCTACAATAGTAGCTAGTTCTGAAGCACTGGCTGAGGTATGAAAGAGATCACTTAATTTTAATTGTTATTTTAATAGTTTGTATTGAATTTAATAATGATATTCATGTATGTATTTTAATTATTATTTTGATCATAGTTGTAGGGACTTATTACTCCAAATCATCAGCATGCACCTTCGGTAGATGTACATAGTGATTATTTGCTAGCGGTAAGCGAATATTGTATTTTACGTCATTGTATAATTCAATTTTGATGTATATTAGTTATTGATGCTTAAATGTTTTTTTATCAACTTGAGTTGTAGAAGAGTCTAGACAGGAGGACTAGTGAGTGCACTCAGAAGACTACAACATCCACTACATCTCCATCAATGCGACGATCGAATACAGCTTGGGATTTTTTTTCTTCCCCTGATAGGAGAGGACTAGATTAGGGATATAGATTGTATGCCTATATGGTATTAGTGGACATATTTTTTGTATATTTTATAATTGACCCATTGTACATCTATTTGTCATTGAGGAAGCCAGTTTAACTATATTGGATATATTCGATGTATGACATTATTGGACATATATATTTGGCTTCATACCCTATGATTTTTTTTTAATGTTTTAGGTATGCAATTCATGTGTTTGGTGTATTGATGTATACTAATTTATGTTTATGTGGATGTCTTATGCTTTATTTCTGATGCCTTATAGTTATTCTTGTATGTTTATCGATGTATATTGTTACCGTATGATTTTTATTTTATTAGAATATGAATGTGATGTAGAGGTGGTGTGTAAGACACTTATAACCCATAACCTTATAGAAATACAGGAACAATCAGTAAAAAGTGAGACAATCTTCTCACATCAAACATCCTTCATAAGGATCCACTTTCTAGGCTTCACCCAATGCACTTGTATTGGTTGGCTCCAAACTATCAAACTGTCATTCTAGGACTGCTCCTAGTAACCTTCACCAGTCATAAAATGGAATTTTTCTCCACATCTTCCCAAAAGACTTAAAAAAAAATCAATAATATGGATACCCTTTTGGAAGTTTCAAAATATATCCCAAATGCAACCCAACTTGTCTTGAGACAAACTACTTTAAAATTACTAATTCCATTTTGGTAGAGAGGCCTAATTCACCCATTTAACAAAGGAACCCTATCATGGGTAATCTCCTAGACCTTTCCCTCTTCAAAGGTCCTATGAAATGGATCTAATTAGAATAATATGCCATCAATTCAACTCTATGACACTTCTGGATATGAAAGCCCCAAATTGGTCTTAAAAACCCCTATAAACTAGGGCTCTCTCAATGTATGACCTCCCAACACCATACCAACCAAATGAAAGATGTTCCACCATTCTTATACCATCCTTAGATAGATTAAATCATAAAATGACCACCTCCAAGGGCTTGATTCTCTTCTGCTATACCTATGGCTTCATTTGAATGACCCTTGGTCCCTCCTAAACCCCAATAACTCCTCCAATTTATGATCACATGTAAAATCCTTCTCATTCCTTCATTCAAATTGTTATAATGCTATAATAAAATGATTGGATCCATCCCCAAGTGATAGTAATTACATCAATATATGCACCAAGTGCATTATTACAAGTTTTGATCCTTCATGGATCAAATCATTCATAAAATGGCTTAATAGCCATGTTACAACATTGAAAAGACCTCACAGGTCTTGTATCTTCTTCAAACTAATTAGTCACCCAAGTGACCCTCATGCCTTCTTTAGGGTGCCCTGCACCAGTTCTTTCATACAAACCACACGATTAGCCCTTTAGCATTGTAGCCTTCACCACTCAAAATATTGCCTCTCTCTCCCAATCTTCTCAAAAAACTCTAGAAACCAATTAGTATTTCAAATACCCTTTTGGATTCCCTAAATCATCACCAAGTCTTAGGGTAGACTCTTTCAGACCATATACTAGATCCAATACCCTAGCACCCACCAACTAGTCCTAATTCCATCCCCATTACAAAGAAACTCATAAAGATATTCACTCCCCTACCTCCCAAAAAAGAAACAATCTTTGCTAAGGTCTAAAAACAAAATATTTTCAAATTTTTAAGGTCTCAATAGCTACCGAATCTTCTAGCCACTAAACCCTTGTTCCTAGGGTCTGTTCAAAAATAAGTTTACAATCTCTTCCAGATCAGTCTAGTTGATCTAACACATCAAAATTGATCCCCACATCAATAATCCACCATAAAATATATCCACTCTTTAGGGTATTCTTCCACTATAATGACTGGTGTAAGACAGGGCACTTGCTCACACAACAATCTCCTTCATTCCATGATCTTCAAACAACATCAACTTACATCCCTGCATGAAAAAACTACAAAACAAGTATATAATATATTTTTTCACTCTCCCACCAGTCATAATGGCCATAGGGGTGGGTGATTCACTTCATTGTGGTTACTTCAACTTCTAAGCACTGGATGTACCCTTCTACACCGCTCACAGTCCAAAAAAAAAAACCAGTCAATTACTTTTCCTTAAGAACAATAAGAATACTGAAACTAATGTGTGGAATATGTAAATGAAAACCAAATAAATGTATTTACATCACTATCCAATCAAGCTCATGCTTCCATAATCATTTTAATTTTGAGATGCTACTGTGTGTGTGAAAATTATACCTGATCTGTAGACACAACACTCAGTAAAACATTAGAGGTTAGCAAAAATCAAAATCGTGCAAAATTGAAATCTAATCTAACCAAGCGATTTACTGCCTTCTAATAGGTGCGAGATTAATGTTCTCAGATTGTAATCGAGATCAGTGACCTAGACGACACCTAAATGAAGGATTTGAATGCACAAGATGGATATGAAATAAATGCAATTAGGCTATTTTTTTGGATTTTTCTATGCAATAAGAATGATAAAAAACTGATATGAAATTAATCTATATGAAAACTGATATGCTATGCTAATCTAACAATGATATGAAATATGAATGCAAAAATAAGATTGATCTCACCAAAAATGCCGATTCACAAGAGCTTTGATTCTTCAATTCCAATTCTCCAGCGTGATTGTGCAAAATATGAGATGATTTGTGAAGAGCTGAGCCTTTAATTTATAGAAATCCAGGGCTTTGGAGGTGTATGAGAAAAAAGCCATAAATCACTCAAATAACTCAGCTTGATTTTTGAGTTATCTGATAATAACAGATAATTAAGTCACAAAAACATGCAAAAGCTAAGCTTTAACTCAAAATAGAGTTTAGCTTTAATTGATAATTGATAGTTGTTTGCTTTTATGATTGTGCATGTTTTATTTATGAATTAATTTAATAATAAAGTGATTTATTTCCAACTTAACTGCTTTTTGAAAATAAATAATTAATTTATGGGTTAATTAACTATTTATTCAAACTTTTATTAAAAATTATACTATTAAATAATGACAACATGCTTTAATTAATTGAATAAGAATTTAATCAATTAAAGATAGGAATTTTGATTTATTGTCAAAATTAAATAATACAATTAATAATAGATAGAATTAAATTTAATTACATAATTAAGTGGCAAATATTAAATCTAATTAATTAAATATGAAAATATTCAATTAATCAAACTTAGGATAAATGTGATTTATCGCCAAATAATCATTAAATTAAAGATAATTAAGATAATTAGGAATATTACTAGGAATATTCCCCGATGCAGAATTTAAGATAATCAATTAGATTTGATGATGTTTAGATGTGCCTTAGATTAGGACTTTGATGTCGATTTCATATGATTTGATGATATAGGAGGTTAATGAACTTATAGCCCATTTTTGGGGTATTACATTTTGCCCCTCTTTGAATTACTGTGTGAAGCGCAGTGGTTCAAAGATAGTCTGTGTTTGATCAAGATATGAAACTGATTCAAAAGATAAACCGATCTCAAGATAGAAAATGATTGAGAGATATTGAGATAGGTGTTGATTGATATTGAATTGATATGAAGATAATAGGTCTTGAATGACCAAAGATAATGTTCACTGTAGCAGCAAATGAACCTATGATTGCAAAAAAGTGTCAAAATGCCTGATTTCGAACCTTAGGATTGCAAAGAAGTGAGTGACCCGTTCTAGACTCGATTGTCTTAGCAGAACTAGCAAGTATCACATCCAAACCCTTCAGTTGCCGAAGAACCAAGGAAAGAACACTATGATCTGATGGTTACAAAAACTAATACAGTTTACAAGATTAGGAGAATACCAAATTGATATGGATCGATGAATCTGATATGCCCCAAGTGATGAGGACTTTTGATGAATCAGCGACTAGACGTGATTGTTGTCTTGATCACTGATGAAAGATATTGATAGATTTGATCGATAGAATTTAAGATTTACAGACTTTGAATGATGTGCAATACCATGCCCCCTTCGGGATTAAAATTGAAATCTGACAAGAAAAGTCAGCGTTATAGTTTAGAAGCATGTTAATTGATTTGAGAAGTGTGGTGAAACACATCCGAGAACGCATTCTGCATCGTTTGGAGGTCCTGGAGACCGAATTTGACTTGGTTTGACCATGAGTTGACCATGGTTGACCAAGTTGAAATTTCGATAGTTTGATGTAAGATAATCAGTTAAGTTGAATACTAAATTTCTGTGATGATTGAAGGTTGAATATGCAAGTAGTTAATAATATGAATGATCTCAGATTTGAATTTTGATCCCGAAAAAGGATTCTACTTGCTATTTCATTGGAGGAACTTTCGTGTGAGATTCAGCTCTTGTTAGACTGGAAGATGTGATTTGAAGAATCATTTAAGCATTGGAGTTCGTTTAATCATTGTGAGATCATGCAACATGCAAAATGAAATGAGACATGCAAAATGAAATGCAACCTAAGACCTAGGACCTAGTCACTGATCATATGTCGATTTGTTATCATCATTGAACTTTTAGGTAACCGGATAAATCAATACAATGCCCACTAGCCATGAAACCATTGACATATGAATATCAATTTGTATGCGCAAGAATCAATACAACACCCACTGGTCAAACAACCATGGATATATGAATATTGATTTTGTTTTCGAAATGTCGGATTAAATATAAGCATCAAGGCACAAACGCCAGGATGACCTGAATATCATGTCCATTTTGATATAGCAATTTGTACAAGCATCAAAACATAAACATTGTGATGACCTGAGTACGCCTTGCATTACAAACACATCAAATAGTCAAGAGATCATTCTAAATCCAATGTGAATTACCCGTAGTGACCCTTTATCGTTCACATCCTTAGGCAAGATTGCATTCACAGTAGGAGAAAGAACTTACTCAAAAAGATAATAGTTAGATCAAACATCCTTGAATTTTTTTGGGTATCAATGGTCGAGGTACGCATGGCCATCCAATTCGAGATAGAGGCTCTTACAGTCGGACACCATTTCAATCCAGAATTTCCAAAGCTGTTAGATTTTCACATACAAGCAGAAGACAAAGAAAAGATTATGCCCCCAGTCATCACTCTCTAAATCCTATAAAAGACATCATCGAAGAGCTCGAAGGGACACAATATGCAAAAATCTCAATGTGAATCAGTAAGCCTACAAGGAGATAAAAGCATGAAAAGCACAGATTGTTTTCAGTTGAGTTTTGATGTTTGATTGTTGTTGATGCAAAATCCTTTCTGGAGACGAGACTGACTGACTGACTCAACTTGAAGCTTCAAAGGACTCTGAGTGGATATGACACATCTAAGATACATGGGAGACCATAGGATATGACATTGATTGCCCCCAAGTGTGAACATTGATAGGATGCAAACGCTTGAGCTGGTTGGTGTACAGGCCGACTTATTGAAAACTGGAAATGCAGGAACAAACCGGGAGATATGTACAAACTAAAGCAAGACTGAAAGTTGGGAAAGACCAAGATTGTGCTGATAGATGGAGCATTTTGGAACAAGTGGTGCCCATTTGCCGAGTTTTCACCATCTTGGTAGAGATTCTATTTTTGCTACCGAGGTGCCTGTTTCCAGGTTTTCACCAAGGCACTTTTTTTTTCTTATTTTTTTTGTATTTTTCATTTTTTCAATTTTTTTGTACTTTTGATATTTTTTGATTTTTTTGTGAATCATCAAGGCGCCTATTGCTAGGTTTTCACCAAGATGTTCATTTTTTCAGGACTTTTTCTGATTTTTAAGATTTTTTTCAGGACATTTACCAAGCACTGAATGCCTTAGGCATAGAATTTCTTTAGATGGAGAACGTTGATTGGTTCTCAGAGCTGTTCTCCTTCAGTTGTTGAGAGTTGATAGGCACCAGAGCCAAAAGTAGCAGTGATTACAAAGGGACCCAACCAATTGGGTTCGAACTTCCCCTTGTGTTCTCGAAGTGATTGATTTTTAGGATTTTCTCTCAACACTAGATCACCAACCTGAAATTCTCTGTCTGACTTTCTTGTTGTAGCCTCTAGACATTCTTTTTTGATACACTCTGAGATGATCATACGCTACTTGCCTGCGTTCATCTAGTAATTCCAGTTCTTGTAACCTAGACACTCTGTAGTCTTCATCAGTGACAAGTCCATGCATTCTAATGCTGAGTGATGGAATTTCAACCTCAATAGGCAGTACCGCTTCAGACCCACAAACTAAAGCGAAAGGTGTAGCCCCTGTAGGCGTTCTGATACTAGTCCTGTAGGCCCATTCTGATACTTGTTCTGATACTAGTTCTGATACTAGTTTTGATACTGATTCTGATACTAATTCTGATAATTGTTCTGATACTGGTTCTGATACTGATTCTAATACTGATTCTGATAATTGTTCTGATACTGGTTCTAATATTGATTCTGATACTGCTTTTGATAATTGTTCTGATACTTGGTATACTTGATAGCATCTTTTTCCATTGCAAACTCCCAAGCAAGATCGTATTGTGCAGTCCCAATGTCTAGCAAGGTGGAGAACAAGAGGGATTAGCAAGCTGGTGGAAGAGATGGAAGACAAGAGAATGAAGGAGAATGAAGGGAAGAAATCCTCAAGGGGAAACTCCTCAAGAATACTCAAGCTAGGGAAAAATCATCATGTAAAGCATATTTGGACAAGCAATGAAAGGCTAGCATAGGATAAGCACAAAATCATAATGCCAGAGCAGGATAGGATGTAATCCAAAGGAGTAGACATGTCAAGAGGCTTCATAGCACCGTGTTTTACTCTTTCTTTCTTAGATCAAGACCAAAGGGGAAAAGGATAGCGACAGGTGAAAATGAATGAAGGAAAATAAATATGAAGGCTAAATAGGAAGGGATTGCAAGCAAGATCATCATCAGACAACTCACAAAATAGCCAAATGTTCGTGTATAGATCAACATTGTCAAGATCAAAGGGAGAAGATGAAATGGATGAAATATGTAGAAGAATTACGCATGATACCTGATTGCCAGGTTTTCATCATGGTACTTATCCAAGGCGCCACAAGGGAGTGGTTTTCACCATAGGATGAATTTATTTCTCTTTACTTTTGCTACCAAGGTGCCTGTTTCCAAGTTTTCACCAAGGCACATTTTCAATTTTATTTTATTTTTCATTTCTTTTTTGGAAGAAGGCAAGCTTTTTAGATAATGCTCCTTGAAAGGATAAACCATGATATGCCAAAGATTCAAAATGATATGCTCAAAGATGCTGATAGGGAAAGGGAGATGGAAGAGAAAAATGGAGGATAAGGTTTTATGTAAAGCGAGTGAGGTTGGAAGATAGGAGGAATAGACAAATGAGGAAAAAGGATAGGAGGTATAAGGATAATGCATGGAAGGATTGTGAAAGGGTAGATGGAAAGGAAGGCAAATTCAACATCAACACATACCTTGAAGGGTGGTGAGATAATGGAGGAATCGTGAATGAAGGAATACGTGAAGGAATATGGCGAATGGATAGCAGAGGTTGTGGTTTAGGCACATGGAATGGAAGAATATTTTTGGAGGGAGATGAAGTGGAAGCCTTTGGAAGCTTGAATGTCAACTTCACTTTTTTCTCAACACCAGACTCTTTCAAGAGAGACTTTGGAATCCATATAGCCTTAGGATTTTTATTTCCTTTTGATGATCTAGAGAGAATATCTTGAATGATGGATTTTGGAACCCATACTTGTCTTGTGGTTTTTTTCTTAGATATTTCTTTTGACTTTATGCTTCCATGTCTATGAGAGGAGACATGGTGATATTCTTTTTTTGATGGATTCTTGTATTGCTTCTTTTTCTTGTATTGAACATTCAAGTTACTTCCAAAAGACTTGGGATTTGTGGAAGAGGGAGGATATGACTGGTTTAGATGGGTGGTTGGATGAAAAGGATTCAAGGGTATGCATCTATGTTGATCTTGAGGAAAGATAGGAGATGGAGGTATGTAAGGACCCAAGATGGATGGTGAATTAGGAAAGTTAGGAGGGGAAAGTGAAGGGACATAAGGACCCAAGATGGAAGGAAGGCGTGAAGATCCTTGTAGTGGTGGAAGAGGTCCAAGGATGGAAGTGGAAGACGCAAAAGGAT
Organism: Chamaecyparis obtusa; assembly: GCA_027943335.1. Classification (NCBI taxonomy): domain Eukaryota; kingdom Viridiplantae; phylum Streptophyta; class Pinopsida; order Cupressales; family Cupressaceae; genus Chamaecyparis; species Chamaecyparis obtusa. The sequence continues at coordinate 719,465 of BSBK01008093.1, read as the reverse complement.
AATCAATAAGTTCATCAGCATCTATATGACAACCAAGGATATCAACATCTTTAGAGTGAGCATTAGGATCTTCAATAGAATCATGGACATCTTGAATATGAGCACCTTCTTTGATAGGATTGTTCAAAGCTTGCAAAGACTTAGGAAGAGTAGAAAGTGAAAGTGAACATGGAGTGGTAGAACAAGAAGATGGAAGACTTTGATCTTGACAAGGATCTTTGGATAGCACAAGTGCATAATTTTTCTTTTGATTTTCAATAGGCTTGACATTGGAAGGAACACCATTTTTACCAACCTTAATGGAAGTATCATCTTTGGAAAGCGCAAGCGTAGTAAGGTTATTTTGATTGTCAATAAGCTCAACAGTGTAAGTAGTAGCTTGATCTTGCTTAGGCGAAGACTTAAGACATGGTGGAATGCATGAAAAAGGGGGTACAGGATCAAAAGAACTTTGAGGCGGATAAGAGACATCAGAAAAAAGAGTGGATGAAATGGAGGGTTCTTGATCTTGATCTTTCTTTATGTTCTTCTCTTTATCATTTTTAGAGTCCTCTTGACATGGAGCCACTTCTAAGGACAAGGAAGCATGTTGGGATTGTATGGATGACTTTGGAAGAGATGGTGGAGGACTAGCTGAAGTAGGGATTATAGCATATGAAGGCTTAGGCTCTTTAGATTTATCATTATTGAAAGTCTTTGCAGCCAAGTGAAAGTTAGCTTGAGTTTCTTTAAGAGGTAGCCCTGGGGGATAACTATAGGGAACCACATGAAAAGTATTAGGACTTGTGTCGGATGAAGGTTCTGTGAAAGATTTGAAAGAATCAGAGGCTTTAAGAAATGTACGGGTATTGGAGGAAGTAGGGGATGGAAGGGAACCATCACAAGACAAAGGTCCAACATTAACATGATCTTCCTTGAGAGTGTAATCTTTATTTTCATCCTGAGAGTTCTTAGAGGAGAGATCCTTATAGTATTGACGTTTCAAGCTAGCACGATGTATTTTATAGTCCTCAGCAGTAGTAGATGGATCATCATCAAGGTATTGTCCACAAAAGCCATCAAAATCTCTTTCAAAATCAGAATCATATGGATCACCATCACGATCTATCAAATGTGATGGCCCATTTGTAGTAAGCAGGAATGAACGATGAGGAGGACTCTTAGGAACAGAGGTGTCATAGGTATCATTACATTGTCTGTCATCATAGTCATCATAGTCTTCAAAGCTAGATGTGTCACTCTCCGTGGAAGAGGTATCATATTGCTCAATTTTTTTCCGGGGGCATGGTGACATGTACAAGTCTTTATCAAATGGAAAAGAGTATAAAGATTCCATGGAGAACTTTTTAGATTCCTTCTCTTTCTCAAGTTTGTCAAGCTGGACTTGCATAGCATGTATCTGTTTCATTATAGCGGCGATCAGAATTTCTTCCTCATGTGTACTGATTCTTTGAGACATGTGTACTAATTCTCAATAGCTACTGATCTATTCTTGACACAATGATATTTTTGACAGATTCTGGAACTAGGCTGGAAACATTGGATATCTTGCAATTTGACAATTTCTGACAACTCTCTCAAATTTTTCCAAACGACACTCTGCAGACTCGTACGACACTGGGTAGTCTATGAAATGACAGTTGCTAAACTCATACGACAGTTGGGTAATAATGAAATGACACTTGACAAAACTCGTACGACTTTTGACTTCTTGAAATGACTTTTGACTCCAGAAAGAACTTTACATCAATTTTTGCAAAATTTAAGGTTTTCAGTTTTGGATTGTTTGCAAATTGTACTATCTAGATTTTGAAGGTTATACCAGATTTGATCATTTTTAATAGCCAAGTAGATAAATAAGCACGTAGAACAGCAAGCAAGTGATTCCAAGTACGTCTGAAAACAATGAACAAGGGCAAAAGCAACCTTGCGCATGAACAATCAAGTGACCAAATTGTGCTAATCCCTGAGAGTACTAATTGTGTATGTTCTGAAAAAGTTTTGCAATAACACACATATACCTAAGAATGAAAAATTGGCCTCTCTAAAGTTTTTAGTAATGGTTTGACTCTGCAACTTTTATGATTCAAAGGGGTGAACTCCAATCCCGGCGCACCAGGGTTTTGACACAGTCCAAGAACTTAATCTTCAAGAGCTGCTAGGGAGATCTGACAACCCAACAATGAACCATACCCGTGGAGATTTCTTCCACAAGGACATTTATATAGCGGTTGTCACTACCATGGCGAAAATGGCTATTACCGCTTGAGGTTCCGTCAATGCAGTTTGCCCTGTGAAGGGATTGTCCGCTACGGTTAACCCTCTCTAAAGATGACTCACAATAGTATACCAAAAGGGGACTTGGCTCCAGATTCAAGGTTTTGACACCTCTTCACTTTTAACCCAAACAAAGCAAGCAGATTAATCCGACACGCTAAGACAAAGTTTTGTTCCACCAAGGTCTATGATATCAACTCCACGTGATCTATCAACCTCTCCAAGGAGAGAATGTATCAATCAATAAGAGAAGACACACTAACCAATTTTGATTCACCAAAGCTCGTGATATCAACCCTACGTGATCTATCAACCTCTCCGGAGAGAGAATGTGTCGATCAATAAGAGAGGATGCACTAACCAAGTTGAATGTGAAACGCACTAAGTATCCTCCCTACCTACAAGGATTCTATCGTCAAGAAGGATTTCGCTGGGAATCCAATCTTTCAAGAATCACGAATAGTGTTCATAGGGCCTAATTACTATGTGAGCACAGATATATTCCCGAAAGTAAATCTACCAAAAGTACCCAAAAAGTAGAAAGAGGAACACTTAACGCTTAAAGAAAATATGAGATGAGTCCATAAGGTGGAACACTTAACACCTCACACAAGCTAAAAATGAGTCCCCAACTTAGAAAACAAGTGAGTTCCTAAAAGCACAAAAGGGTTTCCAAGTGGAACATTTAACGCTTCTGTCCTGTTGACCCCTCCCCTTTATGGCGCTGAGATTGCAACCACGGGGCGGAAATGAGGGGCCGGCGGATTAGCGAGTCCAATAACCCAAGATAGCAATCAAGATCAATCACAAGTATTCTAAGACTACTTAATGAATCCTTAAGGGTTCACAACCTAGTATCAATTATGCAAGTGTGTAGAAATAGATCAAAAGCATGAAAAGATGCACACAAGCTTGACACATAAGAGATTTATTTTAAGTCCCAAATCAAAATATTATTAGATGAAGGAGAATACCTGGGATCCTTGCAACGCGCTTAGTAGATTTTACTTGATTTTTAGCAATTTTTGTTGAGCTTTTCCATGCAAGCAAGTGACGAACTCTCCAACAAGCAAACAAGCAAACAAGATATGCAAAATATATTCAACTTATGAAAACCATAGGGTTAGCTCTAAAAATCAATTATTATCAGTAATAATAACCAGCAATCAACCCAAATGACAACTCATATCATTCATTGAACCATGTAAAAAAAATAAGTGCATACCCATCACAAAACTTTATTTTTTTTGCTGCATTTGACCTAGTCAACAAGATCTAATTTTTTTGATATGATTTTGGCCACAAAAATAGAAATTCAAAATAGAGACCCCTGCTAAAAAATAGAGAGCTTTCCAAAAATGCAAAAATTTTAGAAAAACCTCTTCATTTGTGCCCTAGAGACCCATTTTATCAAAACAGACCAGTTTTTGTAAATTGACTATTTGAGCTATGATATCATGTCCAAATTTAAAACACAAAGAATGGACCCCCCGTATAATTTAAAGAGCTTTCCGAAAATATAAAATTTTTTGAAAAATATGCTGATTTGCGTCAGCTATTAATTTTTTCCGGAATTTCAAGAAAAAAATTATTAAAAATTCAAAACATCTCAAAAAATTCTAAAATTTTTACTATAGCTTCCATGACATGTCACCAACCTGCAAAAAAAATTTTAGATCAAAATTTCAAGCCTTTTGGGAGATAAAATTAAATCTTTGAAACTTTGGGATTTTAGCTCTCAAAAAAATCAAAACCAGCATGCCAAGGTTGCTTTTGCCCCACGGTGGGCGCCAGAAATGTGTGTGTGAAAATTATACCTGATCTGTAGACACAACACTCAGTAAAACATTAGAGGTTAGCAAAAATCAAAATCGTGCAAAATTGAAATCTAATCTAACCAAGCGATTTACTGCCTTCTAATAGGTGCGAGATTAATGTTCTCAGATTGTAATCGAGATCAGTGACCTAGACGACACCTAAATGAAGGATTTGAATGCACAAGATGGATATGAAATAAATGCAATTAAGCTATTTTTTTGGATTTTTCTATGCAATAAGAATGATAAAAAACTGATATGAAATTAATCTATATGAAAACTGATATGCTATGCTAATCTAACAATGATATGAAATATGAATGCAAAAATAAGATTGATCTCACCAAAAATGCCGATTCACAAGAGCTTTGATTCTTCAATTCCAATTCTCCAGCGTGATTGTGCAAAATATGAGATGATTTGTGAAGAGCTGAGCCTTTAATTTATAGAAATCCAGGGCTTTGGAGGTGTATGAGAAAAAAGCCATAAATCACTCAAATAACTCAGCTTGATTTTTGAGTTATCTGATAATAACAGATAATTAAGTCACAAAAACATGCAAAAGCTAAGCTTTAACTCAAAATAGAGTTTAGCTTTAATTGATAATTGATAGTTGTTTGCTTTTATGATTGTGCATGTTTTATTTATGAATTAATTTAATAATAAAGTGATTTATTTCCAACTTAACTGCTTTTTGAAAATAAATAATTAATTTATGGGTTAATTAACTATTTATTCAAACTTTTATTAAAAATTATACTATTAAATAATGACAACATGCTTTAATTAATTGAATAAGAATTTAATCAATTAAAGATAGGAATTTTGATTTATTGTCAAAATTAAATAATACAATTAATAATAGATAGAATTAAATTTAATTACATAATTAAGTGGCAAATATTAAATCTAATTAATTAAATATGAAAATATTCAATTAATCAAACTTAGGATAAATGTGATTTATCGCCAAATAATCATTAAATTAAAGATAATTAAGATAATTAGGAATATTACTAGGAATATTCCCCGATGCAGAATTTAAGATAATCAATTAGATTTGATGATGTTTAGATGTGCCTTAGATTAGGACTTTGATGTCGATTTCATATGATTTGATGATATAGGAGGTTAATGAACTTATAGCCCATTTTTGGGGTATTACAGCTACCTCGCACGAGCTCTGAGATATGACCTCCTAAAGATCACCAATTTCATGTTGAGTGCACCTTGAGGGACACTTCGGCCCAAAGTGGTCGATAGTGTTAGAGAAACTCTGTGTGCCGAATGAGGTTTCTAGTAGCATTTACCCAGCCATTCGGAGCTGTTGGAATAAATGGTTCGATGCTACGACCGATGGTTTGAAATATACACAATGTTTCTCATTTCAACTAAGGAACACTACAAGTTTTGACATCAACTGAGAATGTGTTTCCAAATATAATTGAACTTGAATATCTAAAAACTAAGGTAACTTATAGTAGGCCTTGAAAACATGATCATGTATCACTTGATGGTTCGATGCTACCTCGTATGAGCTCTGAGATATGACCTCATAAAGATCATCAGTTTCATGCTTAAGGGATCTTGAGGGACACTTTGGCCCTGACTGGTCAGAAGTGTTTGAGTGACTCTATGTGCCAAATGAGGTTTCTAGTAGTGTTTACCCTCCATTTGGAGTTGTTGGAATAGATGGTTCAATGCTACGACCGATGGTTTGAAAGATACACAATGTTGTTCATTTCAATTGAGGAACACTTCGAGTTTTGACATCAACCGAGAATGTGGTGCCAAATATAAATGAACTTGGATCTCTAAAAATTGAGATAGGTTATTTTAGGCCTTGGTAACATGGTCTCGCAGTACCTAACAGTTTGATGCTACCTCACATGAGCTTTGAGATATGACCTTGTAAAGATTGTTGATTTCATGGTGAGTGCACCTTGAGGGACACTTCAGCCCGGAGTGGTTGGAAGTGTTTGAGTGATTCTGTGTGCCAAATGAGGTTGCAACTAGCATTGACCCATCCATTCAGAGCTATTGGACTAGATGGTTTGATGCTATGACTGACGGTTTGAAAGATACACAATATTTCTCATTTCAACTAAGGAACACTACAAGTTTTGACATCAACTGAGAATGTGGTGCCAAATATAAATGAACTTGGATCTCTGAAAACTGAGATAGGTTATTGTAGGTCTCAACAACACAGTCTCGTAACACCTAAAAATTCAATGCTACCTCACACAAGCTTTGAGATATGACCCCTTAAAGATCTTTGATTTCATGTTGAGTGCATCTTGAGGGACACTTCAACCAAGAGTGGTCGGCAGCATTCGAGAGACTTTGTGCCAAAAAGGTTTCCACTAGCATTTACTTGACCATTTAGAGATTTTGGAATAGACAATTTGATGCTATGACCGATGGTTTGAAAGATACGCAATGTTGTTCATTTCAACTAAGGAACACTATGAGTTTTGACATCAACCGAGAATGTAGTGCCAAATATAAATGACCTTAGATCTTTGAAAACTGAGATAAATTATTTTAGGCCTTGGCCACATGGTCCCATAGCACCTAATGGTTCTATGCTACCTCACACGAGCTCCGAGATATGACCCCGTAAATATCACTGATTTCATGTTGAGTGCACCTTGAGGGACACTTCAGCTCGAAGTGGTTAGCAATGTTCAAGTGACTCTATTTTCCAAATGAGGTTTCCACTAGCATTTACCCAGCCATTCAGAGCTGTTGGAATAGAAAATTTGATGCTACGAGTGATGGTTTGAAAGATATGCAATGTTGTTCATTTCAAATGAGGAACACTATGAGTTTTGACATTAACTGAGAATGTGGTGCAAAATATAAATGAACTTGGATCTCTGAAAACTGAGATATATGTTATTGTAGGCCTCGGTGACACAGTCACATAGCACTTGATGGTTTAATGCTACCTTTCACGAGATCTGAGATATGACCTTGTAAAGATTGCCGATTTTATGCCAAGTACACCTTGAGGGACACTTCGACCCAGAGTGGTTGGCAGTGTTTGAGAAACTCTGTGTGTGAAATGAGTTTTCCAATAGTGTTTACCCGACCATTCAGAGCTATTATACTAGACGGTTCAATGTTACGATCAACGGTTTGAAAGATATGCAATGTTGTTCATTTTAACTGAGGAACACTTAGAGTTTTGACATCAACTGAGAATGTGGTGCCAAATATAAATGAACTTGGATCTTTGAAAACTAAGATAGGTTATTGTAGGCCTTGACAACACTATCCCATAGCACCTAACTTTTTGATGCTACCTCACACGAGCTCTAAGATATGACCCCATAAAGATCATCAACTTCATGCTGAGTGGACCTTAAGGGACACTTCAGTCCAGAGTGGTCGAAAGTGTTCAAGAAAATATGTGTTCCAAATGAGTTTTCCACTAGTGTTTACCCAACCATTTGGAGCTGTTGGAATAGATGGTTCTATGCTAGGACCAATGGTTTGAAAGATACGCATTGTTGTTCATTTCAAGTGAGGAACATTGTGAGTTTTGACATCAACCGAGAATGTCATACCAAATATAAATGAACATGGATATGTAAAAAATTAGATAGGTTATTGGAGACCTCAAAAACATGGTCCCGTAGCACCTAACAATTTTTTTCTACCTTGCATGAGCTCTGAGATATGACCCCATAAAGATCTCCAATTTCATGTTGAGTGCACCTTGAGGGACACTTTAGCCCAGAGTGGTTGGTAGAGTTTGAGTGACTTTGTGTGCCAAATGAGGTTTCCACTAGTGTTTAGCCGACCATTTAGAGTTTTTGGACTATATGTTTTGATGCTACGATCGACAGTTTGAAAGATACACAATGTTGCTCATTTCAACTGAGGAACACTAGGAGTTTTGACATCAACCGACAATGTGGTGCCAAACATAAACAAAATTGGATATTTGAAAACTTAGATAGGTTATTGTAGGCATCAAAAGCACAATCCTGTAGCACCTGATAGTTTGATGCTACCTTGCACAAGCTCTGAGATATGACCTCGTAAAGATCACCAATTTCATGTTGAGTGCACCTTGAGGGACACTTCGGCCCAAAGTGGTTGGTAGCATTAGAGCGACTCTGTGTGCCAAAAAAAATTTCCACTAGTGTTTAACTGACCATTAGAAGAAGTTAGAATAGATGTTTCAATGCTACGATATGATGGATTATGTTTGAGAGATCACTAAATGAAGGAGTTTGTTGTGTGATGAGTGCCCTGTTTTGGCACCAGTCATTTTGGTGAGTGTAAATCCTTAAGAGTGGATGTTTTTATGGTGTATTATGGATTTTTGGATCCATACTGATGTGTTTGATCAAATGGTTTGATTTGGAAGAAGTTGTAAGGTTCCATTTGAGTAGGCCCTAGTTGTGTTACCCTAGAAACAAGGCTTTGGTGGCTAGAAGAATGGGTAGGTGTTGAGACCTTAAAAACTTAAGAATATTTTGTTTTTAAACCTTATGAAGGAATATTTCTTGGTTGAGAGGTTGGGGAGTGAATATTTCTATGAGTTTCTTTGTAATGGGGATGGAATTAGGCCTAGCTGGTGACTGCTAGGGTATTGGATCTACTAGATGGTCCAAAGGAGTCTATCTTGGGGTTTGGGTAGGATTTATAGAACCCAAAAGGGTATCTAAAACAATAAAGAGATCCTTTAGTTGTTAGGGAGGATTGGGAGAAAAAAGCTGATTTGTGACTGGTGAGGGCTACTAGCCTAGAAGGCTAATGGAGTGGATTGGGTTGAAGATCACTTGACTAAACTTGGAGGGCTGGTGGAACATGGTATATGGACCATGTTAAGGTGTTCTAAGAAGTTAGAACCAGGGTGGAAGACTTGTTGGAAAATTTGACATATTGGAGGCTCTAGGTACATTGGGAGAAGACCTAGATTATGATCATTGGTTAATGGGATCACCAATAATGTCATGTAATCCATTAAATGGCACAAGGTATAAAGATATAACCTTGGGGTCACTTGAGTGATCCAAGGAATAATGTGAAGGTTAATAACCTATAAGGTTTGTGATTGTTATTAGATAGTTTTAGAGTTAGTTATATGGTTGCTGACAGTTTGTTTTGGAGTTTGAGTCTATTTTATGGTGGATCAATGAGTTTTGATATAGGTATGTGGATTTGGTGTGTGTAAAGAACCATTTTTCAAATGGTGTTCATTGAATAAATAAGCATTCTTTGCAAAATGTGTACTACCCCGTGGGTATAGTCATCCTTAGCAGTATTTTCAAACGTGTTTTGGTGATGTGTAAGGATTGGATCATGATGTGAGGACATTGCCTTGGTTGTTATTTACCTTTCCATGCAATTGTTTTAGTATTTTATTTTTTAATAAGGCAGAGTAATTAATTGGTGTTCTTGACAGAGACTGGGTTTTGTGTAGGCCCTACATAAATGACCCTAGAAGTAAGGGTTTGGCAGCTAGAACAATGGGTAGGGGTTGAGACCTTAAAAAATTGAGAATATTTTGTTTTGAAACCTTATAGAATAATTTTTCTTTCTTTTGGGTCAAGGGATTAAGTACATTTATAATTTGTTTTGTAAATGAGGGTGAATTACGCCTAGTTTGGGGTTGCTAGGTTATTGGATCTTGTATATGGTCCAAAAGAGTGTACCCTAAGACTTGGGGAGGATTTAGAGAATCCAAAAGGGTATTAAAAAAATCAAAAAAATTTCTAAGTTGTTTGGGAAGTTTGAGAGAAAGAGGCTGATTTGTGACTGGTGAAGGCTACTAGCCTAAAGGGCTATTGGAGTGGATTGTGTTGGAGAACACTTAACTAGACTTGGTGGGTTGGTGAAATATGGTACATTGACCATGCTAAGGCATTCTAAGGTTTTGGAATAAGGTTGAAAATCTTTCTTGGAGATTTGATAACTTGGAGGCTCTAGGTACATTGGGAGAAGCCTAGATAGTGCATCCTTGAATTGAGTTGGTTCCTTAAGGCTCTTTCATGGACTTCCAAGTATTATGTTCCTAAAATTCATTGGAATAACATCATAAAGTGTTTTTATTAATAATGAGAAATATTTTTACAACTCAGCTCATTAGGAGAATCGGGAGGAAAGAGTTGAGCAGAGAAAACCTCTGTTATTACCCCAAAAAATAGAAGAGAAAGGTTGTCATTAAATATTAAAAACTCCCCATTATACATATGGGGTAATGCATGCAAAATTTACAGTGCTATATAAATATACATGTTATATGCACATGTATTCAAATAGATTTCACATTAAAATATTTTGTATCTCCATTTAGTCCAATGAACCAATTGGATCTGTCCTACCCTTGATTGTCTCAAGTATTTCCTCATGGTTTGACTCATAGACCTTCCAAAGAGTTTTATTATGTGGTCATCTCCCATATTTGATCAATTGGACATTCGATACAACATCGAGGTTCGAATAATGAATAATCTTTCTATGTCTCCCAATCCTCGAACAACCACAACCTAGGGTTTTTCATAGCATACCGCCTAAGCCATGTACCAATTACAACCACTGCTCATATATGGTATTCTAATTATTCACCATCGATAACCGAGTGATCCAATTTTATTTTTTCCTCAACACAACACAAATAATAATTTTTCCCTTCTTCATCGTCTTAAGGTGCAATAACAAGAAAAACATGGCTTATAATGATATAAACATAATGACAATATTAGTTTACTAAATATTCATGATAAAGTACTAAATTTGAGATTATTTGTATGTGGAAAATTTACCTAGTTGTACTAGATCAGATAAGAAATCAAAGTCAACAGATGATTCCATTTTTTTAGTTGTAGTAATTCAGGGGATGATAGGAGGCAAGTGGGCTCACAATACATGTATACCATTCGTCAACCCATTCCTTTGACTTGCAACCATCCAAATCTTCATCTACACATAATGAAAAAGAGCATGCCATATGTCATGTGTGCATACTCCATGAATCTTCATTAAAAATTCTAAAAGAGTGTAGCTCACTCAATTTTGTCAGTGTACAACAATCCTTATATGGTACAATGTCTCATCCATCAACCAAATAAATCTACAAACCATAGACTCACCTTCATTACCTAGACCCATTGTGGCATTACACAACTAGACAATACCTCTCACATTTGACAATGTTGCTTTCTCTTTGTACTTTAATTCTTCACATGCTAAGGCTCTTTTAATACATGCACCTGCACCATTGTGCTCTCCCTTTCCATGAACAACCTCTGTGAAATTCCACATATATTGAATTCCAGTAATATTATGCATCATGCACAACCAATAAAACATCCGAGAATTCTTGAATTGTGATGCACAATTATCTGACCATATGATATGTCGATGATATGATATGCCCCTATTAGCCAAATCACTATAAAATAGTTGAAAGAAACCGTGTAAAAAATCTCTAGAATGTGAGCGATTCGCACTGATATAAAAATGGTACTCCCTCAATATCATTCTATTATCCTCTGTACTGTCAGGTGAATGAATGAATGCTATATGAGAAAATATAGCAACATGTTGAGAGCTGTAATACTTTGCGTGCACCTCATTCTGTGGTTGTAGTGTGTAGTTCTCTAAAAATTCCACAACTGAAGCAATGGTATCAAGTGGGAATGTATCCTTACACAACTTGAATTGCATATCCAACCATCATGCTCTATGTGTATGCCTTGCATACTCATAAATAATTTTTTTTTACAAAAAATGTCCATGAACTGATACACTGGAATTTTTTCAATTACTAAATCACATCTTTTAGCCTCTTTTCCAACTTTTAGATTTTATGTCACGGTCTTATATTTTCCAAATTCCACTATTTCATTACCGATTTCATGCGTACTCTCTATATGTTGACAAATTGGAAAATGTCGCAAACCTCCACAATCTATGCATGTACCATTCAAGCATGAGAGCTTGTAAAACTTTTGACTATGAACTCTTTCACATAAAATGGTAGATATTAATTCCCTTGAAGATCTAGGTGGGACATTTATGTTATAATCCTGCAAAACATTGTTAGAGTGCAAATCTACACATATATTCCTATAAACATCAAAATGGTTAGAAAATTCAATATGTACCCTATAACAACAAGTTGTGTGTGTGTAATTTATCTTCACATAAAAAGGTTTACCCATTTCAAAATATCTCTGACTAATTTTAATTTGAGGATACATATGTATAAATTTTGCAAAGAATTGTGTCTGAGTTGAATCCAAAAAATGTGTTGGATGTGGAACACAAATTCAACTACCAATCCTCCTTCTTACAACATCTCTTTGATTAGGAGATACTCATGTGTTATTCATCCAAAATTCTTCAATCAAGGGTTTCAAAGCTTCAACAATTGCTTTATCTTTTCATGGTAGCCTACTGGAAAATTCCATAACTCATTGCTATTTGGATCTTCCACTCTTTGACGCCTTCCCAGGGCTCTCATTAGAGATTTTCTACTTATTTTCAATGTTTTTCTTGTCTTTCTAATGAGTCGAGATTTCTTCATTTGAGTGCTTACTATTGTTGATGTAAGTACATCTCATGTGACATTACCATCTTTCATGTGTGATATAGAACCTACACTCTCATATGTAGTCATTAGACTCTTTACAATAGATTTTTCACTTGACTCATCCATTGTTCTTAGCCCAAGAATCTTCATGATGGGCCTAAATTTCATATTTCTCATCATTTCAACAAATAGTTGGGGGAGTAAGTGCCAAACTATTCTTCCAATGGATGCTCATGCATGGAAAAGTGTTAACCCATGACAATCTTATAAAAAGAGGTTTCTCCCTAGCCAGTAGATTTGTCCTCTGCAAAAAGGAAGAGAAAACTATGAACCATCTATTCATACACTGTGACTACTCTACTAGTATTTGGCAGGGAGTTATTGGAAAATTGGGGATCCCCTGGGTCCTTGGGGAGGATGTCCAATAGTTTAATGATTGGTGATACCCTTCTAATCACCCTCTCCTCAAGCTCTTATGGTGCTTACTCCCCCTGCACATTTTTTGGACTATCTAGAAAGAAAGGAACAACATGATCTTTAGGGAGACTATTTTCCCACCTGAGGCCTCTCTCTATCTGGGCACCAAGCTCCTAAGTGAGAATTCTGCCTTAGCTAAATGGAAACTTCCCTCTACACCCCCTTCAGCCATGGAGATCAAAACTACTGACAATTGGAACTTGTTGGCTAACTTCACTAGGTTCAACAACTCTAGGTTGATAGCCTAGAATGGTACTCATTGGGTTGCCCCACCTGTGGGCTGGATCAAATCAAACTTTGATGTGGTGGTGAAAAATCTTACCTAGGGTGGGGGTGGAGTGCTACGGGAGCACAATGGTTCTTTCTTTTTGGCTTATGTTGGGCCGCTCAGAAACAATATTATTAACCAAGCTGAAGGCATGACTCTTCAATGGCGTATAAAATTTTCCATCTCTAAGAATATTAGGATGTTGATGATCAAGGGAAACCCCAAATTAATTGTGGAAACTATTAAGAGAAGGTCAAATGTGGGGTGGTGGGTGAACACTATAATAGTGGAAATTTGGGAGCTTCTCAACAACTTTCAGAACACCATCACTTACCATATCTATAGGGAAGGTAACTCAGTGGCTGATTCTGTGGCTGGTATTGGGCTCAACCAAACTAGGGTGGTTAGTTGGGAGGAGATTAGTGCGGTACCAAAGGACACCCAATAGCTAATCGGGTGGGAAAAACATCACACTAGTAATGTTTAAAATGGGTCTCATTGGTGATAGAATTATTGAGGGCCCCACCAAGCTTCTATGCTGGCTTAATGTGATGATAATAATCATTATGACTATGTATGTGAAAAATTTAATAAAGGTCCATAATTTCCCTTTGAGAGATTATGTGTGGAATGGAGGTTGTCCGCATCAGCATGTCATTTTGACTACTAAGGACATTAATGGCAAAAATGGCTTAACTTCTAATTATTATGCTTGGAGATTCACCAGATTTCACTGTACGGGGCTCATTTCGCCAAAGACCACCCAACCCATACCTTTTATGAGAGAAATTTGCACTAGATAGTTAATTCAAAAAGCTCTATTTTATGCCCTAGCTTGCAAAGCTTGGCTTTGTAGTTTTTAGAAGGCGTTTGTTGTGGAAACAAGTCTGGTCGAGATGGGTGGAAATAAACTGCACATTAAACTTGACAAAATTGAAGAGGAATTCACTTCTGATCTACTAGTTATTCACCACTACAAAGACAGTGGCATTTGGGGTTTTATGGAAAGAATGAAGGGCAGCCATGATGAACAAATTTCTAAGCAATTTGTGCCATCATGGAATAAGATAAAGGTGTTTGTTGGGGGCATCCACTTTCAAATCAACAAAGAAGTCATTGGAAAAGAAATGGGGCTCTCGATGGAGGTTAGGAAATATAGGAAAACTAGCCGAACACCAGACATGACCAATCTAAACTAATTCTTCAGGCTTGGAGAAAAGCCCGTTAAAGAGTCTAGGGGTTTCAACCATGCGCTACTTCCTAATTTCTAGCCTAAGGTTTATCATATTATCATGAAGTATTTCACTTTATAGGGAAAATTTACTATCTTTTACTACTATCATTTTCCATTCCTTAATCATATTATAAATAGATACCTTATTTCCATTCTGTTCTACCTCCTCCACTCATTGGAAAGAAACATCCTGGACATTAAAGAGAAAAAAAACCCTGAGAAGTCACTTTTGATCCTACACCAAGGCCTTTTACTATGCTTGTTCAAGTTCCACAAAGCCATTTTCCCCTACCTCAACCTCTCCTAATTATCATGGATATCACCCTAGAAGTTAGTCCTTCGGGAGATAATAACCCCTCTCGATCCCCCTCCTAGTCCATCCAGTAGACTAACCTTATCCCCCATGATCGCAAGGGCTACAAGAGGTGTGTGTGGAACCCCTTTAAAAGGTCAGAGGAATTAGAGGATTCCCATGTCTTTGATTCCTTGGAAGCAAAATATAAGATGGTGGTTGATAGCACACCTGAAGCTAAGAAGAGGCTTAAGAAATCAAAAAATTTGAGCAGTCAGGTGGGGTTGGAGGTTGAAATTGGTGGTACCATTTGATGCTCCAATAGAATTGCTAAAGAAAAATGTAAAAGATGACTTAAGGCAATGGCCTCTAAGGAAAGGAAAATTTTAGAGGATATGGATACTGCTGGCTCCTCTGGGTCAATTAAGGGCTCCTCGGCCGAGCATTTGAGCTCCCCCAAGTTTGATAGCACTCCTCCTTTGAATCCCTCACTTGTGATAAATGAAATCTCTCGCAACAATACCCTGACCCCACCCTCTCATCACACACAGTAGGTCAACTCCACCTACATAGAGAAAACTACCATGGTTGTGGTTGGGAATGGCAGGTTCAAAGGATCCCTTAAGAAGAAATTCACCGAGCTAGACAATGAGATACTTGGTCTCAAGCAGGATATGAAGGAAATCAAGGTCCGCTTGACTAACTCCAATAAGTTTTCCCTTAAAGTGATGCATGCATCGGTAGTGACTCTGTGTAATGCATAGGAGAAGATTGATGGTGGTAAGATGGAAGTGGATGAGGATGACAAAGACCTCTTCTTATTTCTATAGGAAGAATGGGACACTACCTTGATCTCTAAGTGGCTATGGGAGAGGACCTAACTATTGCTGGTGCCATGGTGATTTTGTCTTGTTCCGGGCCCTTGGGTCTCAGGTTTTATTTTGTGTTTTTATGTTATATGGTTAAGTACTTAAGACTTTGGTTTAGCCCTACGAGGCAGTTTACTATTACTATGTTCAAGTGTTTTTGGTTAAACTACAACATTGGTTCGTTCTTTTTGTTAAGGATCTTCAAGTTTGTTTATGATAGAGGTAGACTAGACACTATTACTCTATTGATTATTTGTTGTGAAGCTAGTTCTATTAATGTGTTGTTAATGTGCTCTTAGTTTTCCATGTTCCACGAGCCAGCACTCTCTTGCTACTTTTTCTATCAAAAACAAATAGTTAGCATCTTCCTATCATGTTTAAATTCTCAAAAAATGATCTCCAAATATGATAAGCATTTATTTGACAAGTACACTTGGGAATCTTTTCAGGCATTTCTTACAAAATGTTAGTATCAATATTAATCAAATATTTTGGATTTCTATAAATAATTCTAGGAGCATCAAAAACATTATATGTTTGAATTGCGTACCATCTTGAGTGCCTTCAACATGACACAATGTTGTGCCTACACCTTGGGATGTAGATAATGGTGTGCCTTCAACATGATACAATTGTGTATCTCCACTTTGGGATGTAGACAATGGTGTGCCTTCAACATGATACAAGGGTGTGCCCACACCTTTGGAAGTAGACTCTCTCTCTCTCTCTCTCTCTCTCTCTCTCTCTCTCTTCCTCTCTCATCCCTCACCACCTTCTTACTCTTTCTCTCTCACTATTCAAATCTATAATGACTTGAATAGGGGACACGTGCTATAGCTCACATGCCCTATAATGTGCACACCCTATGCAAGTCATAGATTTGAATAGTGCGTGCACAATATAGTGCACACACACTATACTACGCACGCGCTTTGTAAGACATTGGAATCCACCAAGACTAAGGCTTGGATTTACCTTGTAGATTGAACCCAAAGGCTTGGAGGATTCAAATAGGCTTGTGACATGTTTTATAGTAGACATACAAAAAAATTGACATCTTTTTTTGTGTGCTCCTTGTCAGGTTTACTCGTGGTTCAATAAGGTTAAAATCAAATGACGTGATATTGTAGATCTCTCTATTAGCTATCTAACCATATAATTTATTTTGAATTCTGATTATGTTAAGTTTTTCATCTCTAATTTATTTTATATGTATGTCCAATTTTTGTCAAAAACCAATGTGTAGTATTCTAGGTATAGATTTGGCTCATTCGTTGAATTTTACAAAAAGTTACATTTTTAGAAACTAGACTCCATTATACACACTTAAAAAAAAAAGAAAATTTGATTTTCGATTAGTTTTAAATGATTTCTAGGGGGAGCACATAGAAATTCCATGTTTTCAGGATGTGTGCACTTCGTAAATTCATACAATTTATACATTCATCAAAAAATTAGCAAAAAAAAGTTGGGATAAACTATGTGGTGTTAGCTAACTTCTCATGGGAGCGATTCAAAAAATTCAAAAAAAAAGTTAACATTTTAGGGGGAGCACACCAGATGCTATGTTATATTTTTTCACAAAAAATATGACCACTTTTTGTGCTCCCCCTTTTTGAGGGCCTTAATCTGCATCATTTTCAAAATAAATTAGTAGTTTAGGAACTAGATTCAATGTATTAAAACTCTTGTTCTTGTTGCATGTTAAAATTTTGAGTCTAACTATCTTCAATTTCTTGTTGAAATTCAGAGTTTTCTGATTTTAGGAAAAAGGTGGGATCTTATACCCTCTTTTTGGTCCCCCATCTTTATGCACTTACTGTTAGAGGCAATGCAATGGTCAGATATAAAATAATCAAACATATAGATATAAAAATCCCTTTAGACTGGACCAAGATTCTTGTGGCATGTCAAAATAAGAGATTTTGTCTTGGAATGTCACTTCCTGATAGCTAACACATGATTTCCACAATATCTACACACAAATAGGGGGATCTAAATGATTGGCAATAGAACCTATAAGATTGATATATATTCTCTCATTGTATATTTCATTAGTGTCAATGGTGGATTGGATTTTAAGAATAGCACATGAAGATAAAGAAAAACAAAAATTTAGGTCAACATGGAAGGGCACCCTAAATGCCCCCAACACTTTGCATTTTCGCTGAATAAAAAAAATGAAGACATAAAAAATAGAGCAAAATGATAATAGATAGAAGAAGGTGATAAACTACAACTGATTGAATATCTTGAGGGCAAGTTTGACAACATAATGGATATTTGAAAGATAGTGATTGATGATCACCGAGCTAGTAAAGTGTATGTAAGACATTAAATCATTTAATGTATTTTCATTGATGTTAACTAGTTTTGACTATACTTATCATGATTATTACAAACATCTTAAGAAAGAATAATGGTAAAGCAATGAGATATCTACATGAAGATGAGATGGATAAAAAAGATATGGATATCGTATACATTGAGTAACTTATTAATGAGTCTATGGCATTATGTTAGTTATTTGATTGTATTACATGAATCTATTATGTATTTAAGATCAAGAATGAACATGTTTATGTGGTCACTAAATGAAGAATTCTGTATACACCGAGCAAGTGTAGTGTATACCAAGTATAGTATTAACCGAGCTAGTTATCATCGACAAATTTTGGTATTGACTGAGTGAAAGAAATAAATGGAACTTATGACTTCCAACTAAAGATGATGAGATGCACAAATTTTTATGATTCTAAGGTAAATGATAATGTTTTTTAGGATGCTCAAATAGCTGAAAAAATTCAAATATGATCGGATGAAGGAGAATGAAATGTGTTATTGACATAACTCCCGATGAAGGTTAAAGTGGCAAAATCAATGGTGAAGATGTTAGAAAGTAAAGTCCACCAAGATAGCTAAGAGGGGGGGGGGGGTGTGAATCAGTTATTAGATAATTATAACTTTTATCATCTTCAAAAACATTAAACCATGTGAGCAATATAATTACCAACCATAGAAAGATATTCATACACAATAACACAATGACACAAGATATGTTGACTAGGGAACCTCTTGATCAATGAGTAAACCCCGGTGGGAATGATGCCCACAAAAGATGCACTAATATGAATATTCATTTTGAAAGGATGGACTCTGTTACGAGTCTGATGAAATACATTTAGTACATATGAATCTCTGTTAGGAGATTTTGAATCCATGTTAAAAGATTCTAACCCTGTTAAGAGTTATGGAAGACAAAAGGACCCACTGCCCAAACAGCTTCAGGGTAAGATCACTAAACACACTGTCCAAATAATCTTTGTATTACTCAACATAATAATATGTTACCTCTTCTCTGACTATGCCAAATTGCACTCACTGTTATACTAGATCTCAATTTCAAATCTGTGTACTTCGCATGTCTTCCTTCAAAAATTCACTTTCACATTTAGCTCTTTTCTTCACTTCATATTCATCCACATATCTACAACAAGGAAAAAAATTCCTTCCTTTATACCACACTCAAATAATTAAGAATGAGTCAGTATACAATTACAAAATAAAAGTTTCCACATGCTACATAAAAAATACACAAAACTGTCAGCTTCCAAATACAATAAATCTTCACTTGTGTGACCTCAAAGTTTGCGCTATCATCCACATCACTATCAATGTGTCTTCAACTTCCCTTTAACTATGAAAATCTAGATTCCATCCCAATTAGGATATATCATCTGATTTCCACAAACCACTACTCAAGAACACTGCCTGAATACTACTTCCACCAAAATGCTCATAACTTCCATGAATAAAAGAATTACCATCTTCGTTCTTAACCATAGACATATAACATATCAAAGAGTATATCCTCAAAATCACATAGCTTCAACTACAATATCCCATGTGTGCTAATTCAAACTCTGTCTGCTTCTCTGCAAGTCTCCAGAAGATCATTGTGTCGACATCAACGACAATCATAGTCATGAATGCAACAAAAACTGCTACAGAATGGCTGTCAAACATTTAGCATTCATTCCTAAAAATCTCCCCCATTGGTATTGATGGCAACATAGATGAAAAAAATATCCAATGTTCCAAAAATCTAATACTGCAATACTACTGCTCCAAGTCCTCTTCATCAATCAAATCTTGCTTCATTTTCTTGTTTAGATAGTACAAATTTATTTATTTTCATGTACACTTCTCCCCCATTGACATCAATCACAAAAATCTCATCATCATGTCAACAACAACTCCAATGTCAAAAGACACTATTCAGAAAATACATTCACTAGAGTCCTCATGACTCAGCTCAGATACACATACTCCCCCATAGAGGAAGTACCAACATCCAGTCTAGAAGAAAGATAGGGCTCATATACCACTGGACGGGTGCAACCAACTGCATCACTTCTCAAAAGTAGGTTGGGGCATAACCCCAAGCATACCTCTCAGATACTAAAATGTATCCTTAGGCAAAGGCTTTGTAAATATAACTGCTATCTGCTCCTTTATACTTATGTACTCAAGTCTGACTTCTTTCTCAACAACTTTCTCTCTTACAACATGATACTTGATCTTTATATGCTTTGTCTTAGAATGTAATACAGGGTTCTTAGACATACTAATTATGTTGGTGTTGTCACAATGTATGACAATAGGTTCAACAAACTTTATTCCATTATCCTTCAGCATTTGCATCATCCAAATTATTTGGTTACAATTGTTTGCTGCTGCTACATATTCTACTTCTGCTATGCTCTATTAGATACAATTCTACTTCTTTCTTAACCAAGAAACCAATCTTCCTCCAAGGAAAAATGCTCCACCACTGGTGCTTTTCTTATCATCAACACTACCTCCCCAATCAGCATCTATTTATGCACATAGGGTAAAATCAACATATTTTTCATACCACAATCCATAGTCTATTGTGCCTCTTAAATATCTGGGTATCTTCTTTATTGCTACATAATGTGATTCTCTAGGTTCAGGTTGAAATCTTGCTACAATTCCAACTAAATGTGCTATATCAGGTCTTGTATGTGTCAAATACTGCAATCCTCCAATCATAGATCTGTATTTCTTTTGTTCTATTGCAGGAGTCTCATCTGTGCTAGATAACTTATGTCCAGTTACCATAGGTGTTCCAATTGGTTTACAATTCTCCATTCCAAATATTTTCAACAAGTCATTCAGGTACTTTGTTTGACTTACAAAGATACCATCATTGTTCTGTGTTATCTGTAATCCCAAAAAGTATTTCATTTCACCAATCATACTCATTTCAAATTCAGTCTTTATTTCATCAACACATTTGTCACTAGCTTCATCTTCTCCTCCAAAAATAATGTCATCAACAAAGATAACTACAACCAAAAAATCATTTTCAATTTCTTTTGTGCACAGATTGCTATCAGTTGTTCCTTTTGTAAATCCCAACTTTAACAAATACTTGTCCAATCTTGCATACCAAGTTCTAGGTGCTTGTTTTAGTCCGTATAAAACTTTCTTCAGTTTACATACCATGTCTCCTTCTTGAGTCAAAGGAAAACCTTAAGGTTACTCAATGTAGACTTCTTCTTCCAATTCTCCATTCAGAAATGCTGACTTCACATCCATCTGATATACTTTGACTTTCTTGTAAGTTGCATAAGCCAAAAACATTCTTACTACAATTCTTGTAACAGGTGCAAAGGTTTCTTCATAGTCAATTCCTTCTTGTTGTGAGTATCCCGTACATACAAAGTTTTCTTTGTTTCTTACTACTTCTCCTTGTTCATTCATCTTGTTTCTAAATACCCATTTAGTTCCAATAACATTCTTGTCTTTAGGTCTAGGGAGCAATTCCCATGTCTTGTTCTTTTCAAACTGATCTACTTCTTCTTTCATAGCATTAGTCCAACTTTCATCTCCACAAGCTTCACTAGTAGTTTTAGGTTCAATTTGAGAAATGAAACATAACTATTCTTGTACCTTATTCTGAGTTAGAACTCCTCTTTTGATGCTTCCAATAATTTTTCCAATAGGATGATTTCTTAACAAACTCTTGCTAGGTGTCACTGTCTTAGATCTCACTTCAGGTGTAGGTTCTTCAATGACTTCACTGTGGCTTTCATTCAACAAATCACTATCAGTCTCATAAAATAATTTAGTAGATCCAATGTTAGGTTTAGGATGAGCCTCTTTATCTGATTCATAATCAAGCATTCTTTCCTAAATTTTGAACTTTTCATCAACTTTAACATTTGTGCTTTCAACAATAGTCTTAGTTCTTTTATTGTAACATCTATATGCTTTTATTTTTAAAGAATATCCAAGAAATATACCTTCATCTCTTCTAAGATCAAACTTTCCAATATCATTATCTCTCTTTATATAACATTTGCTTCCAAAAATTCTAAAATACTTAACTGAGGGTGCATGTCCAAACCATAATTCATAGGGTGTCTTGTCTGTGTCTTCTTTGATTTGTACTTTGTTCATTGTATACACTATTGTGTTCACTACTTCTCTCTAGAATATCTTTGCCAAATCATTCTAAAATAACATAGCTCTTGCTGCTTCAATCATTGATCTGTTCCTTCTTTCTGCAATACCATTTTGTTCAGGTGTTCTAGGGGCTAAGAATTGTTTCTTAATGCCATTTTCTTCACAAAAGGTGTTAAACTCTATAGAAGTAAATTCTCCACCTCTATTAGATCTAAAACATTTAATCTTCATTCTAGATTCATTCTCAACTTTTTTCTTAATGATCTTAAACTTATCAAATGCTTCAGACTTTTCTTTAAGAAATGAAATCCACATCATTCTTGTAAAATCATCAACAAGAATCATAAAATACCTTTCTCCATAGAATCCTCTAGTCCTGGTAGGACCGCTCAAATCTGTATGAACAATTTCCATCTTTTCTATAGATGTAAACTTTTGACTGGGAAAAGACTTCTGTTCTGTTTAGCCATCACACATTCTTTGCAAATCATGTTAGTAGGCTTCATAATATTAGGCAAATCTCTTACTGCAAGTGTAGTACTTACTTTCACAATGTTGTCAAAGTTTATATGACAAAACCTTCTATGCCATAACCAACTATCATCAATTTTAGTAATCAAACATGTCATCTCAGAAGGATTCAACTAAAATACATTACCTCTAGTTCTAGATCCAGTTCCAATCAGATTTCCATATTTATCCTTTATCACACAAGTTTTCTCAGTAAACCAAACTTGATATCCCTTATCAACTAACTGTCCAACACTCAAAATATTATGTTTCAATCCATCCACAAAATAAACATGTAATGAACCTTGTTTACCCCTAGACCAAAATTCCATCAGTTAGGCATAAATTAGGGAATCATCAAATAATTAACAACATATAACCATTACTATCATTAAAGTTAGAGGAAACTATTGAGTGATAATCTAATGAATGTAGTCATATAGAAGATCTCTTCATATAGGGCACATGAATCTTTCTCCTTCCCTTACTATGATCATCATAAGATGGAAGACTTACAGTGCCAAAGGGCGCGTGAAACAGACTACAAGTGGCCCCTTTTAGGATATCCGTCATGTGCCTGAAATTACTCCGCCTCTCCCTCCACAAACTCCCTATCCTAAGATATCGTAGTATGAGATGAGATATATCCCCATGTACTATAATTAGAGTAATCTAGATCATATTCCTAAATCATTATTATTTCCATATATATATAAGATTCATATATCGGTATATATCATTTAAGATTCATATATCTATATATATCCCTTGTAATGTTCTCAATTGGTAGTTTACTAGATTTGCCCTAGAATTCACAATTAAGATTGCAATCAGAAATATCAATTCCCAATGATTAGTATATGACACTTTTGCATTTAAATCCAATTATATTAAGAACAATCTCATATATATATATATATATATATATATATATATATATATATATATATATATATATATATATATATATATATATATATATATATATATATATATATATATATAAGATTAGATTAGATCCTTTAGAAATATATTATATTTATATTCCAAATAGATATCTTACATATATAGTTCATATTATTCTATGATAAAAATAAATATTTATATTCCATAATGATATTAGTACATAATTAATTATGACAAAGTTGAACCATATATTCTTGTCTTAACCAGTGAGAATACATACTAATTTTATATAATTTTCATTATTATAATTACTTATTAATTAATTAACATTAATATAATTCTCAGATATATATTAATTACATATATTTATTTTATAACCAATTATATATATAGAATTACTTATTTACTAACATATTTAAGTTACATTTGTTTAACTATCTAATATGAATTAATTTCATAATAATATTAGTACATTTCAAAATATAAATAAATATATCATTGATTAAATAAACAAAAATAAAGTTACATACCTTTATAAGAGGGAAGATTCCTCTATTCTAATTTATTTGACCGAATGCCCTACTTTCCACGTGGGCTTACTCTTTTCCTTATTTCCTTAATCTTTTGCTGAATTATCTCTTATTCTAGAAATGGAGATTCTTATTCCATTTTCTTTATATATCTTTTAGAATGCTCCGATTACTTCCTTATTTTTCTCCTTTATTTTCTCCTTCATTTTCTCCTATATTTTCTCCTATATTTTCTCCTTCAATTTCTCCTCTATTATTTTCTCCCAAGATTTCCAAATTCCTTCTTAATATTTCTTCTTTTTTGCCTCCATGATATAATGTCTTTTCCCACTCAATATATATATATATAAATATGAATAGTCACATCTTTTGAAATATAGTATTAGTATTAATAATTTACATTTGATTATTATAAAACTCTTTACGGGTGGTATTATTATTAATAGGCTTCTTTAATACTATTCATAGATTAATATTATATGTAGATTAGTATTATTAACTATTATATTGATTAAATTAATAGTTGATTATTAATTGATTAATATAATAATATTATTACTTATATATTATCAATAAGGGAAATTAATATTATCTGAGTAATATTACTATATTCACAATATTTAACAATATCAATATCATTATCTCAATAATATATTATTATATATTATATTAATATTTTAATAATATATTATTAATAGTATATTTACTATTATTACTTTATTAACATTTGAGTTATGATTATTTTCTTTAACTTATTATTTTATATTATAATATTTTACTTCTATGATCGTTATTTATTATTACTAGGTTCTATCCAATAAGGGGTCATGACAAAACATCATCAGTATTAGTCTTTCCATCAAGAGTAATAGATCCTATACCTTTAATCAAGCAAGGTGCATTGTTTCAAACTCTAACAACTCCTCCATCATATTCGTTAAACTTTATGAACTTTTTCATGTCTCCAATCATATGATGTGAACAACCACTATCTATAATCCAATTAGCTTTCTTTTCAACTTGAGAAACTAAGGCTTTTTCTTCCTTAACATCAATTTCAGGATTCTCTTCTTTAATTTCTACAAATCCTATGTCATCATTATTTTCAGTATCACTTTCACTTAGAGTTATCTCTATACTAGCTTCAAGATCTTCATCATTAGCATAATAACATTCCTTAGATCTTCTAGGTTTGAAATTGTTTCTATACTTTTTAACTCTCTTAGGACATTTAGATGCAAAATGACCATATTCTTGACAAGTCCAACATTTAAACATTTTCTTACCATCTGGTTCTCTTTTCAAAAGCAAGGCGATACCTTCTTCAATCTTCTTATCTTCTTCATTTCTAGATCTACTGCTGCCAGTATAATTTCCACTCACACTGATGCTTCTTGACAAAGTAGGGTGAACACTAAGAGCACTAAATGTTGTCTCCATTCTAGGCAAGTCTCCTGATAACCTCATGTTCATCTCTGCTGCTTCCAATCTTCCAAGAAGAGTCTCTCTTGTAAAGTTGGTAGTACAAGGTATAACTTGTTCAATCATCCATGTTGTCTACTTAAATACAGGAGTCAATGTCCTTAGAATTTTCCATATCACTTCATTCTCTATCTTTGTTCCTC
Source organism: Chamaecyparis obtusa (assembly GCA_027943335.1). Lineage (NCBI taxonomy): Eukaryota > Viridiplantae > Streptophyta > Pinopsida > Cupressales > Cupressaceae > Chamaecyparis > Chamaecyparis obtusa. The sequence goes on along the minus strand of BSBK01008093.1, from coordinate 693,608 downwards.
CACAAGACTTTATGCCTGTAACAATTTCTAACATTCTACCAATATAGCTTCTAATAGATTAATCTTCCAACATTCTTATATCTTCAAATGCACATATCCAATTATGTAATCTAACTATTTTTGCATGTTCATCACCTTCAAAATTAGAGTGTAAAGCATTCCAAATTTCATGAGATTTTTTCAAACATTTTACCTGACTGTACTCATTCTCTAGAAGGCCTGTCAAAAGTGCTTCTCTTGCAAGTATGTTACACATGAATAGATCTCTCTCATCAGTAGTACATGTTTCAAGATTGTCTTCTTCAATGGTAGTCTTATCATTCTTTGTAATCAACCAATAACCTGGTCCTAAACACAGTAGGTGTGTCTTCATCTTTTCTTTCCAGCTATCAAAATTTACTCCATCAAACTTAGTGCTTTCTTTAATAAAATTCACCATGGATCTCCTTAAGCTGTTAAACTTCTTTTTCAAGGACCTACCACTCTGATACCAATTGTTAGAAAGTAAATTCCACCAAGATAACTGATAAGGGGGGGGGGGGGGGGGTGGATCATTTATCAGATAATTATAACTTTTATCATCTTCAAGAGCATTAAACCATGTAAGCAATATAATTACTAACCATAGAAAGATATTCATACATAATAACACAATGACACAAGATATGTTGACTAGGGAACCTCTTGATCAAAGATTAAACCCTGGTGGGAATGATGCCCACAAAAGATGCACTAATATGAATATTCCTTGTGAAAGGATGGACTCTGTTAGGAGTCTTATGAAATACATTCAGTACATATGAATCCCTGTTAGGAGATTTTGAATCCATGTTAAAAGATTCTAACCCTATTAAGACTTATGAAAGATAGAAGGACCCACTACCCAAATAGCTTCAGGGTAAGATCACTGAACACATCATCCAAATAATCTTTGTATTACTCAATAGAATAATATGTTACCTCTTCTTTGCCTGTGCCAAACTACACTCACTGTTACACCATATCTCAATTTCAAATCTCTATACTTTGCATGTCTTCCTTCACAAATTCTCTTTGACATTTAGCTCTTTTCTTCACTTCATATTCATCCACATATCTACAAAAAGGAAAAAAATTCCTTCCTTTATACCACACTCAAATAATTACAAATGAGTTAGCATACAATTACAAAATAAAAGTTTCCACACGCTACATAAAAAATACACAAAACTGTCAGCTTCCAAATACAATAAATCTTCACTCATGTGACCTCAAAGTTTGCATTGTCATCCACATCACTATCAATGTGTCTTCAACTTCCCTTTAACTACACAAAACTAGATTCCATCCTGATTAGGAGATATCATCTAATTTCCACAAACCGCTACTCGAGAACACTGCCTGAATACTGCTTCCACCAAAATGCTCATAACTTCCATGAATAAAAGAATTACTATCTGCGCTCTTAACCATAGACATATAACATATCAAAGAGTATATCCTCAACATCGCATAGATCCAACTACAATATCCCATGTGTGCTAATTCAAACTCTATCTACTTCTCTGCAAGTCTCCAGAAGATCACTATGTTGACATCAATGACAATCATAGTCATGAATGCAACAACAACTGCTAAAGAATGACTGCCAAACATTTAGCATTCATTCCTAACAAAAGATTAAGGGGTAAAATATATGGATGGGAATAAAATGATTTATGATGTCTATATAAAGAGACATGAGATTCATTATTGAGTTTGCTCCAGGAAAATTTATGTGAAGAGATTGATTTCATGCAACACTGATCAAACTAGTTGAAGACATAACGTAGAAAATGTGCAAAGAACACCGAGCAATAGAGAAATTAATTACCAAGCATAACAAAGTTGGAGGAAACAAATATATTGAAATTATTATTGATCAGAGGTATTTTTGAGCTTAGCATAGATCTTAAAATCTGTAAATCAAGTTGTATTTGAATCAAAGTATTACTATATTAGTTTAACCATTGCTACAAAAAAATCTCTTAGTTGAGTGGGACTTAACAGTCTTTATTTATCAATATGACATTATGTTGATTATTGTCTTTTTGATCCCATAGTGAATGTTTGGTCAAGGGAGAAATGTTAGTGATAAATCGACTAACTAGGTCACATTTTACAGTGTGTTCTGTAACCTTTAATAGGTTTGGCTCCTAACCGAGATCACTTTAGAATAGTGAATTATTTTGGGTTACCAGTCCAAGGAGGTTTTCCCCTAACAGGGTTTCCACATTAAAAATCTACGAGTTATATGTGTATGGATGTGTTGAATTATTATTTTACTTTACACATTGCTATAACTAGATTGATTGGTAAACACACCACTTAATTTACTAGTAATTGGTATATATGAAGACAAAGACATAGTTGATATTTTACTGAGTTGATTAATTGGTTTGAAAGTTTTTTAATATACATCTGGGAGTATTTGGGACTATAGGATAAATGGACTTAACTAATTCACCCCCCTCTTAGTTATCTAACAATTGGAATTATTTCTTCTAGAGTGCTTGGAGGAAAATTTTGAAGGACTTAAGCTAAATATCATAAGATGTATAAGAGAGAGGTGCCAAAGATGAACAAAGAAAACTTCTCAACATGGAAAAGAAGAATGAGATTGTACCTATCAAATGGAATGGAGAGTCTACAATACAACTTGAATAATGAGTTCATTTTTTCCATCGGACCTTTGATTGTTTATCAGATGAGAGAAAGACATGAACACAATAATGAAATGATAGAGCTTGCTTCTTCCTTGTTAGATGCCAAATTTGAAGATTTTAAGACATGTACTTCTATGAAATAGATGTGGGACAAGCTTACACTAGTTCATGGAGGAGATGTGAATGTGCTAAGGGCTAAAGATGAAAGTCTTAGAGGAAAGTTTGATGACATGAAAATGAAAAAAGGAGAGAACATCTCACAATACAAAACTCAAGTCAAGGAGATTGTGAATACTATCTGAGGAGCATGAGGTATTATTGAAGAAGACATTGTTGTAAGAAAAATTCTCAAAACCTTGTTACATGCTTATGCTATTAGAGTCTTTGCAATTCATGAGATGAGATCAACTCCTGGTAATCATATTACACTTGATAGTCTAATTGGTAGATTGAGTGCATTTAAGTTGAATAACTTTGATAATATTGTTGTTCCTATGTACCGTTGATTCTACATTTATGTCATCTTTGAAATTTTTTAAATCAAGCAGCAAACACATGATAAGAATTGAGAGTGATAGTGAAAGTGATGAGGATGAACTTGATGATCATGAAGCATTAATGGCTAGAAGACTGCAGAAAGGTAGAGGAAGGTATAAAGAAAAACTACCTTTGGTATACTTTAATTGTAAAGAGATTGGCCATATTGCAGTTAGATATCCTAATAGGAAGGAAGATGAGAAAAGTAATGAAAGATCTAAGGAAAGAAAGTTTGACATAATCGATAACTAAGAACACAGAGGCAACCGACAATATGATAGAAGAAGTAACTGACATTACAAATACAAAGGAAAGAAGGTATGTTACCTTGTTGAAGATGATGATGATGATGACACCGACATCGACACTGATGAATACATTAAGGTGGTATTCATAGCTTTGAAAGAAGATTCAAAAGAAGAAGAAAGGTATGTTGAAACAACACTTATTTATGAAGTTAGCAAGAATGAAACTTGGATTACAGATAGTGTTTGTACACATCATATGATTGGTGATGAAGATAACTTTGAATTCATACCTTGAACATTATAATGGTGGATCTATTAAAATGGGAAATGATACCCCTTGTCTAGTAAAGGGAAAGGGTTCTATATTGTTGAAGAGTAAGATCAGATGTGAGAATGCATATTGGGTGAAGGGACTTAATTATAATCTATTAAGTGTAGCACATCTGAATATCATAGGTCAGTGAGTTGCATTTGAAAATAGAAAGGTGAAAATCTATGATGAGGCTGGAAAGTTGGTCGGTATTGGTGAACAATCTAAAGGTAATCGATTTTATCTTGATATTGTTGAAACTTCTTATTTGTTGGCTATAATTGAAGATGTGTGGTTATGGCACAAAAGGTTATGTCATGTAAATTTCAAGAACATGGTTAAGATTAGTAAGAAAAGGAGAGTTAGAGGCTTACTAAGAATATCTATACCTGAGCATGTCATGTGCAAATAATGTCAAATAGGAAAAATGTCAAAATGTAGTTTTAAGAGAAAAAACTATTTGTCTAATTCTATTTTGAAGTTAGTTCATACCAAATTGTGTGGTTCTATGAGGACTAAGATTTATTACGGAGATATATATTTTATCTTGGTTTTTGATGAATTCTCTAGAATGATGATTGTCATGTTCTTAAAAGAAAAATTTGAAGCTTTTAAAATGTTTAAATGGTTTAAAGCTAAAGTGGAAAAAGAAAGTGGTAAAAAACTAAAATGCTTGAGAGCAGATAGAGGTGGTAAATTTATTTATGATGAGTTCACTAATTCTTGTAATGAGAATGAAATTAAAAGACATGTTTCTGCACTGAGGAAACCACAACAGAATGTGATAGCTGAAAGAAGAAATAAATCTATTGTTGATTATGCTAGAACACTAATGATTAAAAAGGATATTGCACATATATACTAGAGAGAATTTGTTGGTACTATTGTATACACATTGAACCAAGTTCAACTAAAGAAAGATTCAAACAAGATACCTTATGAATTATGTTATGGTTGGTTACACACCTAATGTAAGTTATTTCAAAATATTTGGAAGCAGATGTGACATTCTGAAAGATGATAGAAATGGGAAATTTGATTCAAAAGGTGATGAAGGAATATTCTTAGGATATTCTACTAAGAGAAAATATGACAAATGTTTGAAGAAGGCTACTAGCAAGATGATTGAAAGTGAAAATGTGAGAGTTAATGAATTTGATGAGAAGAATGATGAAGAGAGAAAAAAGGAACCAGAAGATTATGATAGATTTACTTACATTGAGAGAAACCTGACACTCTACCCAAGAAATAGCTTGGCATTACTGAGAAACAGGGTAATGCTACCAAGCATCAGTCTATATAGAACGAGAATCAAAAAATAGTTACCAATGAATATCATGATCCTACACCAAGTGGAGAATAGAATGAAGAACAAATAATTGAACCTATACTTGCAAGATACGTAAGGAAACATCATCCACAAAATTAGATTATTGGAGACAAGAAAGCTGGCATAATGAAACAAAGTAAGTTGAGAATCAACACATGCTTAGTTTCAGAATTTGAACCTAAAAATGTTATAGATGCACTTGAAAATGATGAATGGGTTAAGGCCATGAATGAATAAATTGAGCAAATACAAAAAAAAAAACATAGACATCGGTATCGAGACCGAAAGACAAGAATGTAATTGGAACCAAATAGATATTTAGAAAGAAATTGAATGAAAATGTAGATGTCACTAGGAGTAAGGCAAGACTTGTATGAAAAGGGTATGTAGTATTGACTATGGTGAGACTTTTGCACCAGTTTCTAGACTTTAAGGAGTTAGAATATTTCTTTCTTATGCTTCTTACAAAGGATTTTAAGTGTATTAGATGGATGTTAAATCTGCATTTCTGAATGGAACACTTGAAGAAGAGATATATATTGAACAACTTGAAGGTTTTGTTGATCCTAATTAGAAGAGCATGGTATGTAAGTAAAAAAAAGCACTATATGGATTGAAACATGCATCGAGAGTATGGTATGAAATACTATATTCCTACCTTATTAGTATTGGATTTGTTAGAACAAGTAACAATAACAATTTGTATTTGAAAGGTGAAACTCGTGATAAGATTCTTATTCCTAAAATTTTTATTGATGATATCATCTTTGGAGGACATGATAATCTATGCAAATTATTTGTTGGTGAAATGAGAAAAGAATTTGAAATGTCAATGTTTGGAGAGATTAAATTCTATCTTGGCTTGCAAATTTTACAACAAAATGAAGGTATATACATTACTCAATCAAAGTACATAAAAGAAGTATTGAAGAAATTTGGTATGGAGGATTCAAAACTAGTTGGTACACCTATGGTTACTAGATGAAAATTGATAAAGGATGACCAAGAAACCGAGGTAAATAAAACATTATATAGATCAATGATTGGTAAGTTGATGTATGTTGTGCATAGTAGACTAGATATTTCACATGCAGTTGGAATTGTAGAAAGATTTTTCTGATAATCCTAAAGAATCGTATATGACTTGTAAAAATAATTTTGAGATACTTGAATCTAACACTGAAAACCATTGCTTGTGGTAAAAGAAAGAAGATAATTTTGAACTAAAAGTTTACACAGATGCAGATTGGACTGGAAACATTGATGATAGAAAGAGCACTACTGGTGGAGGATTCTTTTTGGGTGAAAGATTATTTACTTGGATAAGTAAAAAATAAGGATGTATTCCTCAATCCATTATAGAAGTAGAATATGTTGTTGCTACTACTAATTTCTCAAATATTGCATGGATAAAACAACTTTTGGAAGGTATGAAAGAAGAGATCACTGACCCAGTGATAATATATTGTGATAACACTAGTGGAATAAATATATCTAAGAATCTGGTGATGCATGCAAAGAAATATCATATATCTTTAAAATATCACTACTTGAGGGAACAAGTACAAGAAAATCAAGTGAAACTGGAGTATGTGAAATCACAAGAGTAACTTGCTGATATATTTACTAAACCCTTACCTAAAGATATGTTTGAATACTTGAGGACTAGACTAGGGTCCATCCCCTATCTATTGGTCACTAAGTTGATTAGGAGTTTGCATGAACGTATAATTTATCAGAATATCAAATGATGTTGATGAATGATGTTCACACTTTAGGTTTCCTAAGGTTATGAAACTTGAAAGATGAAAGATAAACTAAAACTGCATACCGATACATGAAAGGTACATGATCTTTTTGGTAAATAGATTGTTATTTTTAGATTTAACTCTTTATCTGCCCAAAATATCCTTAAGAAACAATGTGAATATGAACAGTTGGAAAGTTATTAACTGTTTAACTAACTTCCCTCTGAATTTTAACAGGTACAACTCCCTTATATAAAGATATGAAATGAATTTTGTTTGTTCTAAAACCTAAATGGGTATGTTCTTAACCAAAGAACAACAGAGGTAACCAAACTAGCTCTCAGTGACAAACTAATCTGGGCAATGAATTTGATTCTAAAATATAACCCACTCCATGATTTCACAGTGCTTATGAATTCACACCAGCGGTGATGCATCAATGAACTCTACTTGAATTAGTGGAATGCAGTAAAAAAATATGGATGAAACTAATCTAAAACAAGACATATATGTATTCCCCTACCTTCAAGAGATACTCCGATCACTGTCGGTTAACTGCACTAAAGAAGAGAAATAGAACTCTGTCTATTTGCTAATTTCAATCTAGCTTTAAGGAAAACAAATATTCCAACTCACACATGCACAAAATAGTAAATAAATGGCACAAAACACATTCCAGATTGACTCCATAGAAAGATGTATTTCACACCAGAATTTAGCTGACTCTTTTATTGATTTTCAGAGTATTACATATAGGCTTCAAGAGTTAAGCCATTACAAAATCAAATGAATTGATTCATATTCTACAGAGTCGGTAACTGACAAGTGGCCATTTACCGACTTTACAATGTATATCAAAAAGAGGAGGGGAAAACTATTTTCTCTTTAATGGCTTCTTCATTTTCTCCAACTTAGTCTTATGAGTTTTGGTAGTTGCAAGAATCAGAATCATCCTTTCAGAATCTGGGACATACACATTTTTCAATCTTATGAGCCAGCGAGCGTGATCCTTCTCTATCCTTTTTGCAACATCTTTTTAGGGTTGCATCTTCATCATGGCCTTGTATATGCATCCACTAAGTTGTTGAAGATCAAGTATTCTATCTAGGTGAGATATAGATGATTCTACAAGTTGGTCCAAGTAGTCGGAGAATGCCTTCTCCATGTTGGTTATACCGATTGGGCTCTTTCCATCTCCACTAGCTTGAGACTCAGAGTGAAGGCCTATTAAGTATACAAAGATCTTACTTTTTTCTTTAGTGACTTCCTCCTCAGTTGCCTTCATTCCCACCCCTTCTTTGATTATCATCTCCATTTTGAATTTGACTCCTTGGAGCCATTCGATCAGAGGTTCATCCCCTTTCTACAATATGTTGGCTTTGATTGCATCCTTATTCTTCATCGCAACCAGCCAATGTAGAAGCACCATGCACTCTTCACACCTCAACCTCTTTGTTATGAGTGTCAGCATATGTCCTTTAAGAGATTCTTTTTCTTCTTCTAACTGTAAAAAGATATTTCCAAGCTGCTCAATGGCTACCAGACCCTCAGACTTGAGTCGTTCAATCCACCTCCTATGAATATGCCCGAAATGTCTATCTTCCTACAACTTCATGAGTATCGCTTGGTTTTCAGCAACAATAGGATCAAACAATGTCAGAGAACTAGGCAGGCTTGCTACAAGAGTGACCAACTGCTTGATGAAGTTGGTAATTTCTTTGCTCTCTACCTTGAGAAAATTTATTGTAATTTTGAGCTCTTTGAGCTCCTCTTCGATCAAGACATTGCTAGACTTCCATAGGTCCACTTTCATGTCATGGTGGATGAGTCCCATGTCTAAGGACTAGAGTACAAAATCTGAGGCAATAAGATCTTTAATTCTGCCATCTTTTAATGGCTTGGCTATTTCCATAGTCAAGTGACTTGTGTCTGGATCTCGACCAAAAGTGGTCAGATTCCTAGACTTCCTAACCTTTCTTTCAGTTGGGCCTGACTGCATTGCTTGTGAAAGCATCTCGCCACTAGGAGTGCCTTACTCGACTCTCTTTCTCTTTTACTCTATGGTTTTATCAATCCATGATTCTACACTTGTGAACTTTGTCATAGAAAGTAGGTCTTCTATGAATAATTTCTTGATAATAGGAGGAGAAGCTTTACGCTTGGAAGTGAAAGGATTAATCTGCAGAGAAGAAATGCTCTTTTCCTTTTGAGGGGACCCCATATGCTCATCTATCTCATTAGTTTCTAAATTGCTACTATCATCACCAACCTCAATAATGGTAGGAGCCTCTTGAGTGGGAGTGTCACCTTGTGTTTCAGTGGTTCCCCCTTGTGCTTGCTACTCTAGTTTCATGGCCCCAACATATTCTTCTACTGGCTTGTCAGGTTTCTCCAGTTCAGCTTCTTCATTTGAACCAATGATAGGAGATGAACTTTCTCTACAAGAATTTTCAAGTGGGATTTATTTTTCAGGCATTTCATCATCTCCACTTTCTAGTTGAGCTGGTCCTTTGGCCATAGATGACACTGGCAAAGAGGAGGATACAGGAGCACTCACTAGCTTGACTACAGGAGATTGTTGAGGAGTAGGCTTCTTAGACCTCTTTCTCCTTCCCATCATCCACTGAACCCAATTATCTGTTCTTCTGATGAATTTAGCTGTTAAGGTCTCCAAATCTTCTATAGATTGACCTTGACCTAGCTCTGAGATCATAGGATAGGGCTTGACATTATCTCTATATGTGTCAGTATACATATGCTCTCCATCATCGACAATGCCTTAAAAATTAATGTTGACATTGAACAACTTGATTTTTTCAATAGTCAACCTGAAGTAAAATCTTTCTCAACTCTCTAACTCATCCTTGCAGTTGACCAATAATCTTCAAGCTCGGGTATATGCTTGACCATAGTGCCAATCTGGAGGTGATTCCTGGTATAGCCTACTGGATCAAATTGAGGCCTCAAAACTTCATACACTTTTGGTTTGTATCTTCTCTTGAACATGTTCATCACATTCTTAGCATTTGACCTTGACATGTAGCTGTAAGCTCCAATGGTAATAGGGAATTCATATCCTTTCTTCTTGATTCCCACATTGATCAAGTTCACTTGTAATATCTATCGGATCACATCTACGAGCATGATCATGTCATCAATGTAACTCAATAGCTTCATGGGGAAGTCATCAAAACTTGCAATACAAAGGTATGAGAAACTAGCAAATTGAATAAAGAAGCTCCCAAATTGGGTGATGAATTCCATGGCCTCTGGTGAGAACCTCCACTCGGGGCATCCTTGCAATTCTCTACACAACCTCATTGTAAATAAGTATTTAACTCTAATGAACTTGGCATAGCTAGTTTGTAACTTCAAATGAGGGAAGAAATCATAAATTTTCACATCATCTTCATATTCTTCTAGTCTAGGAAGTCCTGGCCATACTTGCAATGTAGCTAACACATATATCAAACAGGAAGACATATAGAATTTGTTCTGTAACTTGGTGATACTCAAGGCATTGGACATATTTTCATTTACCACTTGAGCCCAATCTATATAATGGTGCTTGACACATATTACCTAGACCAAGAAGAAGTAGTGCTCTATAAAATTCAATGCATCACATTCACCTTTTATCCTATGAAGGAGCACCAAGATGTCAACGATCTTGGCCTTTAGATCTATCCCAAAAAGTGTCTTTGGCACTTTTCCCTTTATGCTCCTAGCCTTTTGAAACCATGAGCTCATGATCTCTTTCCTCCATCTCATCTTCTTCTCATTGTATTCTAAAATTGCGATTGAGAAGTTCATATTTGAAAACTCAGCTCGCTCTAGGATACAAAGACTGTTCTAAACAGACTCTCTGTCAATGGAGATGAGAACTATGTCATCCGATAGTAGAATCTTTTTTGTATCTAGGTTGAATCTAGTTATACATTTCTAGATAAGCTTAGGAGCTTGCACTACAACAAGAAATCCAACAGCTTCAACCAAGCTGCTACCTTTGAGCTTTTGCATCATGGGATGGACGTTCTCTTTGTTCAATCTTCTATGTAGATTTCCCAAATTGTATAATCTGAGGGATGTATCCATCAAATTTTTCCATTCTGATGTAATCCCATTCAAACCATCGAAACCCATGAATCTAGTGGCCATAGCTTTTGGCTATGCTTTTGATTACTACTAAAACTTTGGGGAATGTCGTAAGATGATTTGGAAATTTATGGGAAATCAAGGGTGTATGAAAAAGATGTGAACAAATGGTAATTCCATTTGATTTTTTGGGTCTTTTATAAATAGCTTGCCTTCTTACTGTTACATTCCATATCTCGCACCACACGAGTGATATATTTTCAAAAATATCTGTTAAAATCTTAATGTTAAGATTTAAATTAAATACACCTTATTAATGGCCTTAAGAAATCACTTTTACCCATTTAGGTAGATGTAATGGTAACTTAATTAGCGTAGAAGATTTTTACTTTTTTGCTTCTCTTCATCCACGCCTTTGTCAGAAAACTCACTTTGAAGGTAGAAACCCGATTGTGGAGAGGTTGGGAAGTGATTTTCCAAAACTCTGCAATTGACCCATTCCTTTATCAGTTCTTTCTAAATATCAAAGCGGACTATCTTCATCATACCAGATCATTCAACTTGTGACTTCTTGTGCTTATTTCTTCACAACCTGTTACTTTTCAAGAATTGACCTCCTCAGGTGATTCTCCGATAAGGGAGAAGTTGACAACCAATTCTCTGAAAAGGGTCTCTTACTTGCTTCCTCATATTCTTAGACTATTTTTTCTGTAGCAAGGGTTCAATCTTATTCCCTCAAAATCTAGACATATGGCTTTCTGGAATCTCTGATACACTTTCTACTATCCTCTAGAAAACAACCTCTGTAGGATAAATTCCACAAGTGGGGAAGTACATTACAACTTCTCTGCCAAGCTACTTTTCTAGATGTGATTCATTCTTAAATTGTGAATATTGATCTCTAGGCCTTGTAGATGTGCTTGATGATCCCAATGTTCTCTTCTCACAGAAAATTACCTTCATGGGTCGAAACCCATCGAGGAGAAGGCTATGTTCAATTTTTTGACAAAGGGGGAAAAAGTCATTTTAGAGCTTCACGTTCAAATGAATACCATCAATTAGAAAAGAAAGATAAAGATTCTTTATCAAATTGGGGACTATAACTTACCCACTCCTAGGGAGGAAATAAAAACCAACCTGGTTTAAAAGAAAGAAGAAGGCATGAAGGGATAATTTGATAATGACCTACCTATCCTAGGGGAATTCTAGACTTAGAATTCAATTTAAAAAACCTCAAACTTCATGACTCAATCTAACACAAGGGATCCACCTTTGTTTTCAAGGGTGAAGAATAGAAGTGGGGTAACAGCTGGCTCTATCTGGGGACTTGGATATGATCATATCGAAGCAAGGAATCCAAATCTTTGGTTTCACAAGTTAAATGAAAAGGTGCCTCACAAAAAAATTAAAGAAAAGGAAGGAAACAAGGAAAGGAAAGACAAAACAAGGGGACTTAAACTAAGGAAAACATAAATGGGAACTAAACATAACTATCATAAAATATAGGGGTTACCTGCTTTCAATTTGCAACTTGACACAATTTTAGATCTTTACCATTATAGGTCAAGGGCAACACCTCACCATTTGTATATGCCAATTTGAAGGAATTTTTGTCAAAGGCCTAATGGATGATGAATGGTCCTTTCCAGAGTGTCTCAAATTTTCCATGCATTCCTTTAGGTGCCCTTTGTTTATTCCATAGTAGAACTAAATCTCCAACCATAAAATTTTGATGCAAGAGCATCCTAGGTGTAAGAGCAATCTTGCATCTCCCAAAAATATTTTTGTTTTTGTACTCAATAAGGGCTATCTTGTGCATAGATGCTATTTATGGAAAATTTCTATTTTTAGTCAGTTGGTCATCTAATCTTAGAATATTTTGATTTCTTCCTTTGAGGTTCATTTTGGTCATATCAGCCTGCCAGTAAAGTTTCATTGAAAGATCAAGTCTAGCTTTGTAGATATTGAAGATTTTCAATATTGGCAATAGGGTACAAAAACATTGAAATCAATTTTGAAGGATTTAGAGGCCTCAAATGAGGTCAAAAATTTGGGTGACAAGCACTTGTGCTAGTCAAGCCTGTAGAGCACTTCATGGCATTTTCAGAATGGGGTTATAATAGTCAATCAGGTCAATTGGCGATGACTTATGGTCTTCAGAAGTTGGGTCACTTGAAATGGTAGAAAATGATTTTCCTTCAAAATTTATGTTTGGGTTTCAAAAGTTATTTTGAGCTGACTTTGATGTAATAAATTGTAAAATAAAATAATTCTAAGTTTGGTCGGCCTTGTTGGCTAAAAATTCTGGAACCTTCCTAGGCGGTGGAAAATTGCCTATATAAGGAAGGCTATAGTGTTGTCTTAGGTAGTTTCAGACAGTTCTGGGTAGTAGATCTGGGTAATAATTTGAGGCTTTGTCCAACAAAATATTGTAAGGGGAATGCCCATGTGGCTTTGCATATTGTAGTTCTGAAATTTGTAATTCCACACTTATGGAGATAATAAGAAGCCCATTTTCTATTCTTGCAAATTATTGTTGTTTCTCTATTTCTGTTATGTGTTTGTGGTATTAAGGGGAGTACCCTTTATCAAGTGGTATTAGAGTAGGAGTTCCTAAGTGTTTAAATAGATAGCCGACTATGAGGCAGTTTACACCAGGACTGTGGTTAGGGTATCAATGTGCATCACAAAAATGCCTCCACAAAGGGAACGTGGTGAAGAGCTGGTGTTGTAACACCTAAGGTTAGGGCATTGCAGAGACAAGTGTGAGCATTGCAAGAGGAGATTCATAGATGAATGAATCTTAATGTCAGAGATGAAAGCGAAGATGAAGCCGAAGAAGAAGATCAAGAAGGAGAAGTCAAAGTTGTGAACCAGGAGGAAGAAAGACTTTTTCAAGCCATTTCCAAGATTAGAAAGAGACCTAAGATTGAGGTTCCTACATTTTTAGGAAATCTTAACCCAAAGAAGTTGATTGACTGGATCAATGAATGTGAAGAATATTTTGAGTATGAAGATATTGAGGATCCTGATAGGGTCAAATTCATGAAGGCCAAACTGAAAGGTCACGCACAGATCTAGTGGCAAGAGATTCAATTGGAGTGAAATAGAAGAGGGAAAGATAAAATCACAAGATGGGATCAGATTGTGGATAAATTGAAGTGACAGTTCATCCCTGTTGATTATGAGCTTGACCTACTGAAGAAAATGAAAAGTTTGAAGCAAGCAGGATGATTAGTTCAGGAGTATACAGAGGAGTTCTATCGAATCCTCATCAGAATAGGCCATGCAAAAGCTGATAAGGAGAAAGTTGTCTGTTACCTTAATGGGTTGAGGCCAAGCATTTAGGAGAAGCTGAATTTGGTTTGAATGAACAGTATTGAAGAGGCATACCAGGTTTCCCTAAAAGTAGAGGAAATGTTGAACAAGAAGTTCGAGAGCAGACAAAATGGAAGAGGTTGTAGTGGATGATCTGGTGGATGGTCATATGGAGGCCGAAATGAAGATCCAAAAAAGAAGGATGAGGCCAGTAGTAGTCAAAATTAGAGAGGAAACAACTCCAATCATTTCCAAGATTAGAACAATAGAGATTAGAGAGGAAGAGGAAGAGGATAAGATTCAAGAAGAGGAGGCTTCTGTGGAACATGTTTTCACTATGGAGAAGATGGTCACAAGGAATTTGAATGTCCTCAATGCCAAGGAAGGATGGATAGGAGGAATGAAGGCTAGGCTAGAGTGGCACATGTAGATGAAGATGCTAGATCCTCAAATTTTGAAGATGCTAAAAGAGGAGAAACGTTGATTAACATAAGAGTCCTGCTGAGCAGTGAGAATGAACCTGAACAAAGGAGGAGCTTGTTTTGAACTAGATGCAAGTGTGAGGGTAAATGTTTTGATGTGATTATTGATAGTGGAAGCACTAACAATTTGGTGTCAGAAGAGATGGTGACAAAGTTTAAGCTCAAGAGATAGAAACACCCACATCCATATCGGATTGCCTGGGTGCAGGATGACCACAAGGTCATGGTCAGTGAACAGTGCCTAGTAAAGTTCAAGATTGGCGGGTACCATGATGAGGTACTATGTGATATCATACCTATGGATGCATGTCACATGTTGTTGGGTAGGTTGTGGTAGTTTGACAGATGTGTTGTGCATGATGGTCGTGTGAATACCTATTCCATGACAAAGGATGGAGTGTGAGATAAGCTAAAGCCATTGAAGGAGATCAAAGAGAAGGTATGTGGTAATGCAAGAATAACTTTTGTTGATGGAAGAAAATTCCTAGATGGTATGAGGCATGAGCATGTGTTTTTTTCTTTAATTCCAAAAGCTGGTAAAGAGGAAATAGAGAATGTACTTGTAGAGGTTGCAAATTTGTTGAATGAGTTTCAGGATATTGTATCTGATAATGTACCTGATGGATTACCATTGGTAAGGAAGATCAATCATTAGATGGATTTGATTCCAAGAGCCAGTTTGCCAAACAAGGCAGTACACAGAATGACACTAGTAGAAAGTTAAGAGTTGAACAGACAAGTACATGAGTTATTGTAGAAGGGGCTGATTCGAGAGAGTCTCGGTCCCTGTGCTGTACCAGTGGTGTAAGAACCAAAGAATAATGAAGAATGGAGGATGTGTATAGATTTTAGAGCAATAAACAAGATCACAATCAAGTACCAGTTTTCATTGCCATGAATGGATGATATTATGGACTGTTTGAGTGGGGCTGTGTATTTCTCAAAGATAGATCTAAAGAATGGATATCACCAGATTTGGATCAGAGAAGGAGATGAATGGAAGACTTCCTTCAAGAAAAAGGAAGGACTGTATGAGTGGTTAGTCGTGCCTTTTGGGCTAACCAATGCACCAAGCACTTTCATGCGGCTCATGAACAAGGTTTTGAAAGAATTTATGGGTAAGTTTGTCATTGTTTACCTAGATGATATTTTGATCTTTAGCAAGACATTGGAGGAACATATGATGCATATGCATATGGTGTTTGAGAAGCTAAGAGATGAGAAATTTTTGATTAATTTGAAGAAGTGCAGTTTTGTGAAGAAGGAATTAGTGTATTTGGGATTTGTAGTTTTAGCAAAAGGTCTGAAAATGGATCTAGAGAAAGTACAGGCTATCCTCGAATGGCATACTCTAAGGATTTCTACTAAGGTAAGATATTTTCATGGTTAA
This sequence comes from Chamaecyparis obtusa, assembly GCA_027943335.1. Classification (NCBI taxonomy): domain Eukaryota; kingdom Viridiplantae; phylum Streptophyta; class Pinopsida; order Cupressales; family Cupressaceae; genus Chamaecyparis; species Chamaecyparis obtusa. The sequence continues at coordinate 677,466 of BSBK01008093.1, read as the reverse complement.
GTCAAAGGCATTTGAAATGGTTTGATTTTTTGCAGAGTTATACATTTTTTTTGAAACACAGAAGTGGAAAGTCTAATAGGGTTGCAGATGCACTTAGGAGAAGGCAACTATTGCTGATAGAGATGTTGATTGAAGTGGTTGGGTTTAAGGAAGTCAAGAATTTGTATCCAGAGGATCCTAATTTTGGTGAAGCTTGGAAAGCTTGTATAGAACCTGTTACTTTGGACAGGACGAAGTGGCTGGATTTCATCATTAAAGATGATATGCTATTCAGAGGGAGTCAGTTGTGCATTCCAAGAAGTTCTATGAGGGAGAATCTCATCAAGGAGAAGCATAGCAGAGCATTGGATGGACATTTTGGTCATGATAAAACCCTTGCTTTGGTTAGTGAGAATTACTATTGGCCACAGTTGCAGCAAGATGTCAAGAAGTTTGTACAGAGTTGCAGAGTATGTCAGACGGTGAAAGGAGTGAATCAGAATACTAGGTTGTATTAGCCATTACCTGTACTAGAGAAGCTTTGGGAGGATATCAGTATGGACTTTGTTCTTGGTTTACCAAGGACATAGCAGGGACATGATTCAATTTTTGTGGTAGTTGACAAATTTTCAAAGATGACACATTTTATTCCATGCAAGAAGACTAATGATGTTGTTCATGTAGCAGAATTGTTTTTTAGAGAAGTAGTGAGACTACATGGTTTGCCAAAGAGTATAGTTTCAGATAGGGACACTAAGTTTGTTGGATATTTCTAGTGTACATTATGGAAGAAGTTGAAGACATATTTTAAGTTCATTTCATCACATCATCCATAGACTGATGGACAGATAGAGGTGGTGAATAGGAGTTTGGGAAATTTGATGAGATGTTTGGTTGGAGATAAGCCAACAAGATAGGATTTGATTTTACCACAGGAAGAATTTACATATAATAATTTTGTCAATAGGAGCACTGGTAAATCACCATTCTAGATTGTATATGGGAGTAGTCCAAGAAATGCATCTGAGTTGAGAAAGATAGATAAAGGAGAAATAAGTAGTGCTGAAGCTGAGGATTTTGTAGAATATTTGAAGAACATCCATGAGGAGGTGATGAAGCATATTACCAAGATGAATGCATAGTATAAGGCTAAGGTAGATGAGAAAATGAGGCATAAAGAATTTCAGGTTGGAAATGAAGTCATGGTTCATTTGCGGAAGGAGCGATTTCCAGTTGGTACATATAATAAGTTGAAAATGAAGAAGTTTGGGCCATGTAAGATAATGAAGAAGCATGATTCAGGAAATGCATATGAGGTTGAGTTGCCTACTGAGCTGAATATTTCACTAGTATTTAATGTTTCAGATCTGATAGAGTATCATGAAGGAGGTGTTGAAGATGAGGTTACAACATCACAGTGGAGTATTCCGGCAACCAGTTCAGATATCAAGGAGATTGAAGACATACTGGATAGTTGTGTTGGTAGAAGCACAAGGAACATGACATATGAAGAGTATTTGGTCAAATGGAAAGGATGAACTATTGAAGATTCATCATGGCTAACAAAGGAGGAGGTTAACTATCTTGGTTTTCCTCTACACACCTAAGTCGTGACAGGGTCACTTCTCAAATTACCCTAGGTGTCTAATGCAGGAGCATCCTGGGTGTAAGAGAAATCTTGCATCACCCAAAAATATTTCTATTTTTGTATTCAATAAGGGCTATCTTATGCAGAGCTGCTATTTATGGAAACTTTCTATTTTTAGTAAGTTGGCCATCCGATCTCAGAATGTTCTGATTTCTTCTTTGGAGGTTCATTTTGGTCATATCAGCCTGCCAGTAAAGTTTCATTGATAGATCAAGTCTAGCTTTGTAGATATTGAAGATTTTCAGTATTGGCAACATGGTATAGAAACTTTGAACTTAGTTTTGAAGGCTTTAGAGGCCACATATTGTTGGCATTAAGTATGATTGTCATCAGTGACAACACTTATTCAGACTTTGAGTTCTTACAGAGTAGAACAGTGCTTACCAAGCAGAACAGTGCTTACCAAGCAAAACAGTGCTTACCGAGCAGAATAGTGCTTACTGAGTAGGATAGTGCTTACCGAGCAAGATAGTGTTTATCGAGTGACACTATATCTACCAAGTCTCTAGTATATACCATGTTCAAAACTACAACCGAGTGGTTAGTATGGACCGTGCCTCCACTTCTACCGAGTGCATGATGATGCTGAGTAAAGCAGTGGATGCCGAGTATCAGAAGGTCACCGAGTTAGTTTGCAGTAACCAAGTCACTATATTTGGGCTGACTCAGTAATATTTGTGTTAGCTTGTTTATGAGCCAACTTTGTAATTATGTTGTAATTGTTTTAGATTGATATATAAACAATGTTTTATATCATATCCAAGAAAAGAAATAGAAAAGTATGAAAAAGAGAAAGGCAAAGATAAGTGAATTACAAAGGGCTACAATAGTATAAGAAGCAGAAAAGATCTATCCATCATAGAAGGTGATCAGTACATCAGAGAATCTCAATCAGTAAGTACAGTTGCAAGCAAGAGATCTACTGTTTCATCCTAATAGGTGAATCAGCTTGAAATCCTTTAACCGGGTAGACTTAACAGTCTTTGTAAAATCTCTTAACCGAGTGCATACTTCATTGTCTGTTTGTAAATCCTCTAACAAGGTGGACCTAGAAATCCTTATTGCTCCTAACAGGGCAGATCATCAGAAGTGATCATTGTAAGCCTTAACCGGAAAACTTTATACTACAGTATTGAAGTTTTGTGGGTATCATCCCCACCCCAATTTTACTTTCTACTTGGAAGGTTTCTAGGTCGCCAAATCTCTGTGTTCAAAGTGTTATGAATGTTTTATTCTTTTTGTTACTCATGCATGCAGTTAGATTATTAATCTAATATTATTAAGATCTAAATCTGTTAAAAGTTTTGAAGTTACTGATTCACCCCTCCCCTCTCAGTAACCTAGATAGTCTTGAATATTTCCAACACATATGAGGTTGAAAATTTGGGTGACAAGCACTTGCACCAATCAAGCCTATAGAGAGCTTCGTGGCATTTCTAGAATGGGGTTATAATAGTCAATCAGGTCAATTGGTGATGACTTATGGTCTTCAGAAGTTTGGTCACCTAAAATGGCAGAAAATGATTTTCTTTCAAAATTTCTGTTTGGGTTTCAAAATTTATTTGAGCTGACTTTGATGTAATAAATTGTAAAATAAAATAATTCTAAGTTTGGTCAGCTTTGTTGGCTAAAAATTCTGGAACCTTCCTAGGCGGTGGAAAATTGCCTATATAAGGAAGGCTATAGTGTTGTCTTAGGCAATTTGGGATAGTTCTGGGTAGTAGATCTAGGTAATAATTTGAGGCTTTGTCCAATAGAATATTGTAAGGGGAATGCCCATGTGGCTTTGCATATTGTAATTCTGAAATTTGTAATTCCACACTTGTGGAGATAATAAGAAGCCCATTTTCTATTCTTGCAAATTGTTGTTGTTTCTCTATTTCTATTATGTGTTTGTGGTATTAAGGGGAGTACCCTTCATCAACCTCCTTGTCTTGGTTTTCTTTTCAAAGAGATTATTTACCCACATCTGATGTTCTGTGATGTGATCAACAATCTTCTCTCGTTCTTCTTTAAGTTTATTCAGATACAAAATTCATTTTTCCAATCCATCCCTACAGATGCCATCTTCTACCACTCCTCTCAACTTGTTAGTAGCCAATTCTAGAGGTAGGGGAAGGCTTGCCTCAACTCTGTATACTATCTCCAAAGGTGGAATATCAATTTCTCTCTTTGGAGTTACTTTGTCAGCCTAGAGTGCTTCATGGATTTTCTTATGCCAGGTCCTTTGGTTATCTGATACAAGTTTTCTAACTATGTTCACCAGGTTCTTATTACTTGACTCAACCTAACCATTCCCTTGCGGGAAATAATTAGATGAATGACTAGCAGATATGCCATATTCAAAAAAGAAATTGGTAATTTCAACTGAAGAAAAGTAAGCTGCATTATCCATGACTAGTTTAACTGGCACACCAAATTTTACCATGATGTTCTCCTTGATGAATTTGCACACTACTTCAAAAGTAGTTCTATTGGTGGCCTTTGCCTCCACCCATTTCATAAAGTAATTATTTGCAATGATTATATAAGTGTGATTAGCACTTGATGTAGGATTGATAGGCCTGATATAATCAAGGCCCCATTGCTGGAAATGACCTTCTATTACCAATGGTTTGAGAGCAAGAGTTGCCAGTTGAGGTCAACCTGTGAACATATTACACTTTTCACACTTGGCCACCCAGTGATACATGTCTTTGAACATCCCTGGCCAATAATAGCATTGCCTCAAAATTTTAAATGTAGTTACAGAGGAAGAGAAATGTCCACCACAAGCTTTGTCATGGAATGTTTTTAACAACCTCTCTTGTTGTTGCTTATCAACACACCTATGAAAAGTTCCATCTACAGATCTTTTATATAATGTACCTTCCCAAATGACATACTTAGCAGCTCTCAACCTCAAATCCCTCCTTTGTTTAGCTATCAATCCTCTAGGACATTCACCATAAGTCAGGAAATATATGATGTCTTCGAACCATGGGTCTTGTAAACTCACCACCAAAACTAACTATTCTACTTTAGGCTAGTTATCTTCTTCACTTTCTACCATACCTTTACACAATGCATTGCCTCACACCAGCTTAGTAGACTTGATCTCTATGTCATATTCTTGTGTTTTGGCTACCCAAGCTCCTTTGTTATTGTATCACACATCTTGCTGGGTTAATATGATCTTTATAGAAATGTTAGGAACAAATACAACTGAGTGAGAATGTAGGATATAAAATATGAAGTTCTTCAAAGCTTTTAACACCGAGAAAGCATGCTTTTCAGTCTTAGAATATCTCAGCTCATGATCTTTTAGTGGCATACTCATAAGGCAATAGGAGCTTGAACTCCTCCATTTTCTTGCATAAGAATAGCTGACAGTGTATGTTCAGATGCATAACAATAAACCATAAAATATTTCTTATAATCTGGGTGGCATAGGATAGGGGCATTGGCTATGGCATCTTTTATATCTTGGAAGACTCTTTTACCAGGGCCATTCCACTTGAAATTCTGATTACCCTTCATCATGTCCATAATACATTTGGTGATCTTTGAAAAGTCAGGGATGAATCTTCTTATGAAATTTACTTGACCAAAGAATGATTTTACTCCAATTTTATTTACAAGAAAACTTAGCCTTTGAATGGCTTTGACTCACTCTAGATTGATCCTAATACCTTCTTGTGATACAATGTGACCCAGGAGTTTTCCTTCAGTAACATAGAAAATTGACTTCTTAGGATTTAAAGAAATCCAATGCTCTCTACACCTTCACAATACTTTCTCTAGATCTTTAATATGATCATTCCTTTTCTTAGAGAACATGGTTAAGTCATCTAGGCATATGACAATGATCTTATCTTTCATATTAGCAAAGGACAAATCCATACCTCTTTGAAATTTTGTGCCAACATTGATAAGACCAAACGACATCCTATGATATGCAAATGTGCTCTAGGGAGTGGTAAATGGAGTTTTATGTTGAGCTTTCTCCTCTACCTTAACTTGGTTGTACTTAGAAAAGCCATCAAGAATAGACATCATTTTGGCCCCTGCTACCATCTGCAACAAATGATCCATGCTGGGGAGTGCATAGTTATCTTTCAAGAACGCTTGATTTAAATTTCTAAAATCTATGCATATCCTTATTTCTCTGCTCTTCTTCACAGGAACAATATTTTCTATCCATGTAGAGTGGTGGATAGGGTAAATAATCCTGGCTTTGAGAATTTTTTCAACCTCTCTGAAGATGGCATCTGCCACTTTACGATTGTAGTTTCTTTTTTTCTGTTTGAATGGGCTAGCATTAAGTTTTAGGGGAATTTGATGCTTGAAATTTCCTCCCATAAAGCTTTTTAAATCCTCATAACTCTAGGCAAAGACATCTTGATATTCTAGAAAAATCCTCCTAGCCTCCGCTTTCTCTTCAGGTGTGCAACACTTCCCTATGTTTATCATCCTGGGATTTGGCTCATTCCCAATGTTCATTCCTTCATATTCTCCAGTTGTAAGACCTTTCTCTATTCGCTTCTTCTTAACATAAGTGTCATGACAATTGAAAAATTTCTCTAATGATACAAAATATGGGGGAATGACACTACCTTGTAATTGAATCACACCTGGTTCATCTTTCTTCTGTTTCTTGGGATGATCTTGTGAGGAATCATTTGGCTTTTCTTTAGGAGGAATATCATTACCTTCAAAGAAGAGTTGCAGACATTTGTCATCGTCAAATACTTGCCAATCATCTACATTATTAGGTACTAATGACCTGTACATTACCTCTACCTAGTACTTCTTTCTTTAAATTCTAGATGAGGTAGTAGCAAGGAAGCGAAGACTACCAGTGAATCTACTTTGGAATTTAACTCTCTAGGGACATATTCGATTGCAAAAGCATCCAATTCTTCAATCTCGTCCCATACTCTATTCTTGTAACTCTTTAGCTTCCATTTTTTGATAGAGTATTGGCTTTTGATTTGGCACACGATCAACTCAACATCACCTTGAGCTCTTAGAACTCTCACACCCTTTTATTTTGCAGCAATTATCCTGAGTAACAATGCCTCATATTCAGCTTTATTATTGGTGTTTGCAAATTCTAGTTTGAAAGCTAATGACATAGGTTGACCTACAGGTGGGATTAATACCACTCCTGCACTAGACCTAGAGGAAGAGTAACTACCATCGAACTCCAGTGTCCAGACTTCTAGAATCTTATCCTTATCAGAGGCCTCCACTTCTTTTTGTTCACTTTCAGATTCATCAAAAATTCCCTCGGTAAACATCATGTAATTACCGAATTCCAATTCTTGGTATAGGATTTGAGCTTTTAGATCATCAGATTTTAGCACTGTAAACTTTGTCTTTTCCTCAGGGTCTAGTTTAACATTCTTATTTCCCATAGGAATTACTACCTAGGACCAGTCCAACTTAATTTCCTCACCGATGTCTCTGCAAAATTTCCTGCTGAGCAATAACCCATAACTTGTTGGTATATCTGCAACAAGAATCATCAGTAGCATATTATTTTTACGATGGGTAGCTAGGGCTACTTGGGCATCTTTGAGTTGGCCAAGCAACAAAACTTGTTTAGCATCCATAGAATAACATCTACCATGGAATTTTGTCATGGTGAGACCTAAGGCTTTGGCCATAGGGGAAGGCAACACATTATCAGAGGCACCTGAGTCTATAATACAATTTCTTAGTTTACAACCATTGATATACAAGGAGACTTAAAATGGTTCAGGTTTTTGACCTGGGAAGGTAGCTAGCATAGTGGTTTCCCTTTCTTTAAATAGTTTTGCCAGTGAGGAATCATCTTCATTGGAAGAGGTGACATTATGATTCAATTTAACACTATCTCCCTTTAAGTAATCTATGAATCTTTTCAATTTAGTGGGATTTGACCTTAACTAGTCTATGGGATAAATTTGGATCTTGGAATTTTTATAGAACTGAATAAAATCAAAGGAGTCATTTTCCTTACCTGGCTATGAGATTTTCATTTCCCGACTGCTTTCTTTTGTACCTAAAGTAGATGCATCATTGGTTCCCATCGAAGGAATGATGATGAGAGTTTTTTCTTTTTGGCTCTGAGTTAGGACTGCATAGGTGGTGTCATCTATGGTAGTGTAACACTCTCCTTGCTCTTCAGAATTAGATTTATACTCAAAAAAAATATTTACAGAGTCACCATGTGAGCATGAATCTAGTTCATTGTTTGGTGTCAAAGTGTCTAACTCATTGGTAGATAAAAATTGCATCATGCAAGCCATTTCAAGATAGCTCTGACCATCATGGTCTATCATTAGATGAAATACACACATATTTCCTTTCTTAGGGGGGGGCTTAATTGCAAGCTTCTATTATGGAGCAGGTAATTGTAATGTCATTTCATCATTATTTCTATTATTCTAGTCTTGGAGCTATTTTTTATACAAATTGTTATACTTAGGGAGATGCCTTTTCAAAGTGATGATTTCATTAGACATATTCTACATCATCTCATTGGTTGATGTGGTGCCACTCAAGCTTGCACCTGTATGCATCTCTCTCTTCCATCTGCCAACATAGATCATGTCATCTTCCAACTCAATGGTTGTTCTCTGAGTAGTTTCTAAATCTATAGGTTGATCTCTTCTTAAATCATAGTTAATGTCTAGCAGCATGGAACCCATAAAGAATATCTTCAAGTTCATAGGAGTGGGTCTTTTAGCAGTGGGAATTTTGTTGGCAATTTTATTGAACTTGGAAATGAATTCTCTCATACTCACAAAAGATTTTTTCTTGATGGAGGTCAGTTGTGCCAACATGGCATGTTCCTCTTCAACCATTTTAAACCTAGCTTCAAAAGTTGACCTCATAATAGCCCAACTAGTAATTGAAGCATTGCCCAAGTGATAAAACCAATCAGCCACTGCTTCAACTAGAGTTTCAAGAAATAGTCTAATGACAACATCCTCATGTTCAATTCCTAGGATGTGAGTTTTCACAAAGAAGGCTTTGATGTGTTCATTTGTAGTAACTTTTCCATCTCCCGAGAACTTAGGAAAGTTCTGTCTGGATCCCCTAGGGAGTGGATGATATGTTGTGAACTGTAGAGGACCAGTTGCAACGGCCCATGGAGCTTCCATAATTGTAGGCATAGGATGTGGAGGAAAATTAATAACAGGAGGAGCAACTACTCCATGTAAATTTAATACCTGACAAGCTATAGGCAATGAAGATTGTGCCTTCGAGGGTGAGGGTGGTCTACTCTAGCTTCTTTTGTCACCTTCCTGATGAGGTAAGTCTATTATGGGAAAGTTGATCTCCACAAGCCTTTCAAATGTAGGGTCTTTTCCACCTTGCCCCTTGGTACATCTAAGAAACCTTCTTTGATCTAGAGCTCCAAACTAGTTTTGCGGCCTAGCTTCATGTTCCACTCTCTGTTGGTTTCTTCTCTGAATTTATCTTTCAAGTACTTGTGCTCTCTCTTCTTCTTGTTCAAGCACTCGGCTCACATTCCTATAATGGTCTACATTTCTTCTATATCTCCAGGTGAAAGTATTCAAGGATGAGACTATATCTTCTTGATCATCTTGAAAACTGAGATTAGGTTGAAGCACAGGGAACATATTTTCATGAGGTACCACCATCTTTCCTCATGACAAATATTCTGGTCTAGTGACTATTTTTCTCTCCCTAGCGGATTCACCAAAAATTTGTTGGTAAAAAGATTGTTCTTTTTAGATTTAACTATTTATCTTCCCAAAATATCCTTGAGAAATAATGTGAATATGGATAGGTGGAATGTTATTAACTATTCAACTAACTTCCCTCTAAATTTTAATAGGTACAACTCCCTTATGTGAAGATATGCAATGAGTTTTGTTTGTTCTAAAAACTAAAGGGGTATGTTCTTAACCAGAGAATAGTAGAGGTAACCAAACTAGCCCTCGGTGAGAAACTAATCTAGGCAATGAATTTGATTCTAAAATGTAACCCACTCCGTGATTTCATAGTGCTTATGAATTCACACCAGTGGTGATGCATCAATGAACTCTATTTGAATCAGTGGAATGTAGTAAAACAATACAGATGAAACTAATCTAAAATAGGACATTTATGTATTCCCCAACCTTCAAGTGATACTCCAATCACTATCGGTTAACTACACTAAAGAAGAGAAACATAACTCCATCTATTTGCTAATTTCAATCCAGCTTTAAGGAAAAAAAATATTCCAACTCATGCATGCATGGAACAATAAATAAATGACATAAAACACATTCCAGATTGACTCCACAACAAGATGTATTTCACATCATAATTTAGCCGACGCTTTCATTAATTCTCAGAGTATTACATATAGGCTTCAAGAGTTAAGCCGTTATGAAATCAACTGAATCGATTCATATTCTACAAAGTTGGTAAATGACAAGTGGCCATTTATTGACTTTACAATGTATATCAAAAAGAGGAGGGGAAAACTATTTTCTCTTCGCCAGCTTCTTCCCTTTCTCCAACTTAGTCTTATGAGCTTTGGCCACTGCAAGAATTGGAATCATCCTTTCAGAATTTGGGATGTACACATTCTTCAATCTTATGAGCCAGTGAGCGTGATCATTCTCTATCCTTTTTGCAGCATCTTTTCAGGGTTGTTTCTTCATCATGGCCTTGTATATGCATCCACCAAGTTGTTGAAGATAAGGTATTCTATCTAGGTGAGATCTAGATGATTCTTCAAGCTGGTCCAAGTAGTCAGAGAATGCCTTCTACATGTTGGTTATACTAATTGGGCTCTTTCCATCTCTGCTAGCTTGAGACTCAGAGTGAAGGCATATTAAGTATACAAAGATCTTAATTTGTTCTTTAGTGACTTCCTCCTCAGTTGCCTTCATTCCCACCCCTTCTTTGATTATCATCTCCATTTTGAATTTGACTCCTTGGAGTCATTCGATTAGAGGTTCATCCCCTTTCTACAATATGTTGGCTTTGATTGCATCCTTATTCTTCATCGCAACCAACCAATGTAGAAGCACCATGCACTCTTCACACCTCAACCTCTCTATTGTGAGTGTTAGCATATGTCCTTTATATATTCTTTTTCTTCTTCTAACTATTAAAAGACATTTCCAAGTTGCTCAATGGCTACCAAACCTTTAGACTCAAGTCATTTGATCCACCTCCTACCAATATGCCCAAAATGTCTATGTTCTTGCAACTTAGTGAGTATCGCTTGGTTCTTAGCTATAGTAGGATCAAACATTGTCAGAGAACTAGGTAGGCTTGCTATAGGAGAAACCAAATGCTTGATGAAGTTGGTCATTTCTTTGATCTCTACCTTGAGCTGAGTCTTTGTAATTTTGAGCTCTTCAAGCTCCTCTTCAATCAAGACATTGCCAAACTTCCATAGGTCTAATTTTGTGTCATTATGGATGAGTCCCATGTCTAAGGACTCGAGTGCAAAATCTAAGGCAGTAAGATCTTTGATTCTACCATCTTTTAATGGCTTGGTTATTTCCATAGTCAATTGACCTATGTCTAGATCTTGACCAAGAGTGGTCAGAGTCCTAGACTTCTTAACCTTGCTTTCGGCTGGGCCTGACTGCATTGCTTGTGAAAGCATCTTGCCACTAGGAGTGCCTAGCTTGACTCTCTTTCTCTTTCACTCTATGGTATTATCAATCCATGATTCTACACTTGTGACCTTTGTCATAGAAAGTAGGTCTTCTATGAATAATTTCTTGATAACAGGAGGAGAAGCTTTACGCTTGGAAGTGAAAGGATTAATCTACAGAGAAGAAATGCTCTTTTTCTTTTGAGGGGACCCCAAATGCTCATCTATTTGATCAATTTTTGAACTACTACTATCATCACCCAGCTCAACAATGGTAGGAGCCTCTTGAGTGGGAGTGTCGCCTTGTGTTTCAGTGGTTCCCCCTTGTTCTTTCTTCTCTAGTTTCATGGCCCCAACAGTTTCTTCCACCAGCTTGTTGCGTTTATCCACTTTAGCTTCTTCATTTGAACTGATGATAGGAGATGAACCTGCTTCGCAAGTCTTTTCAAGTGGGATTTCCTTTTCAGGTGGTTCATCATCTCCACCTGCTATTTGAGCTGGTCCTTTGGCCATAGATGATGCTGGCAAAGAGGAGGATGCAGGAGAACTCACCGGCTTGACTACATGATCTTGTTGAGGTGCAGGCTTGCTAGACCTCTTTCTCCTTCCCATCATCCACTGAACCCACTTATCAATTCTTTTGATGACTTTAGCCATTAAGGTTTTGAAATATTCTATAGCTTGACCTTGAACTGGCTCTAAGCTCATAGGATAGGGCTTGATCTGATCTCTATATGTGTCGGTATACATATGTTCTCCATCATTGACGATGGCTTCAATATTAATGTTGACATTGAACAACTTGATTTGTTCAACAGTCAACCTAGAGTAAAATCTTTCCTGACTCTCTAACTCATCCTTGTAGTTGGCCCAATAATCTTCGAGTTTGGGGATGTGGTTGACCATAGTTCCAATCTAGAGGTGATTCTTGGCATATCCTACTAGATCAAATTGAGGTCTCAAAACTTCATACACTTCTAGTTTTTATCTGCTCTCGAACGCCTTGATCATGTTCCTAGCATTTGACCTCGATGTGTAGCTATAAGCTCCAATGGTAAGAGGGAATTCATAGACTTTCTTCTTGATTCCCATGTTGATCAGGTTCACTTGCAACATCTACCAGATCACTTCTATGAGCATGATCATTTCATTGGGGTACCTCGATAGCTTCATGGGGAAGTCATCAAAACCTGCAAGACGAAGGTATCAGAAACTAGCAAATTAAATAAATAAGCTCCCAAATTGGGTGATGAATTCCATGGCATCTAGAGATAAGCTCCACTCAGGGCATCCTTGCAATTCTATGCACAACCTCATTTTAAATGAGTCATTAACTCTAATGAACTCGACATATCTATTTTGTAACTTCAAATGAGGGAAGAAATCATAAATTTTCACATCATCTTCATATTCTTCTAGTCTAGGAAGTCTTGGCCATACTTGCAATGTAGCTAACACATATATCAAATAGGAAGACATATAGAATTTGTTATGGAACTTGGTGATACTCAAGGCATTCACTAGTAAATTTTACCCTATTTTTGGATGAGGATTAGTCAAATTTTCAATACCCATTGGTCGAACAGATGACCAAAACTATTGTCAAACTTTTTTTATTGAACTTTTGACAGGAAAAACCATCGTTGAAATTCTGACCTCCTTAGTGGTTGAATTATCGACCGAATCTTTGTCAAAGTAATTGCTTCAACCTGGAAGAATTGTAGATCAAACCTTTTATCTATGAGACCAATGTTCATCAAAATTGTGACCAATCAGGGTCCATAATGTTGTCGAGGGCTCAACATTCTTGTCGAAACACCAAACATAGTTTGTCTCTCATTCAATGAACATTGGTCGGAATCAATGTCAAACACATAGCATTCTCATCGAAAAAACTATTATTATAACATCAAAAAATTGACCAATAATAATTTTTGGTTAGAAAAAATAAAAATATTATTGATGGGTTTCTAACTGATTTCTCTATAACAACAACATATACTAAAGTTGCATTGTCATTGGTTTCCAAGTATTTGTCTCTTTGACATTTGTTTCTCCATCTTTATACATTATATTACCATGCATCTATATTCTTCATTCAATATTCATTTGATTATTAACTTAATGTATGGCTACATCTAATATATTAACCTAGCAGGGTGCTTGTATCTACCTTCCCTATCCATACTTCATTCCTTAAGACTTAGTAACCATACATGAGAGAAGAAACACAATAGGTCTTCTTGAAGCTATCTCACACTAAGCCCAATAGAAGAAATTTGGGGTCCTTACCTAGTGGGGTGCTTGTGTCTGCATTCCCTATCCAAGCTTCATTTCATAAGTCTCAATAACCATTATTATGGAAGTGGCGAGATGGAATTAGCAAAAGATATCCGATCCAATTCAAGTTCAAGAAAGAAAAATCATGTCAACATCATAATGGCTAGAAGCAAAAAATTCACACACCAATGCATTCATCTGTATTCATATGTATTTGTGGGACTTTATTATGGGCCAATTCATGTCCTATTATGAACAATTTTATTCCATTCATATGATTAGGTTATGAAATGATTTACTCTTCCGAACTTGAGATAAATGTAGGATATAATTAGAAAATGAAGAACTAAGCATTAACACATGGGCTTCATATTTTATTAAGTTCCCAAAATTGAATTTCCACTATAGCATTGATCATGACAGCCACTTTTGCTCTAGATTTTGAGTAAAATACTACTTTCATGAGGAATATGGTACAAGATAATTGTAATTACAAGAAAGTGACCCCTGCAATGTATGATATAGGCAATGTTTTTAATAGTTATAATTCACTTGTGATATGTATGGTTGTAGGCCAGGCCTCTGAATTTGTCCATAAACCACAAGGAACTATCCACCTATAATCTACATTGGCTACACCAACTCTCGGTATCAATAGATCTGAAGGTCACTTCAGGAAAAGAGTGTTTGTAGATAGATGCCACTCTCTTCATTGATCCTAATTAACACCAAGAAAATGGTGTCAAAAATGTTGTACTATTCATATCTTTTAGTAAGGAAACAATAATTAAAAAATAGTTATCCATTAAGTCAATACCTTGGAGACATTTGATATAGAATTCATTACAGGATCATAATCACCTTCAGAAGATGCTTCTAAAATTCTAGCTTCTGATTTTTCATTAGAGTACCTGTTAATCATGAATTCATTTAGTAGTGTTTTCAACTCATATAATTAACAGGAGTGATCAAAACAAAAAAATTCCATTACTTCAACAAATGAAAATAGAAGCTTACATAGATAGAATGGTCACCCAGATAAGTTCAACACAATCCACCCATAGAAGCCTCTACTCCATAGGTACAACACCATATGTTATCAAGTGTGTGAAAGGCCATAGCTTCCACCCTACCTATCAAAGAAACATGATATTCTCAGCTAAAATTTGATCAACAACAAAATAAATGTTTATCATTGCATCATTAGTCATCAAACATAAGATGAAACAGTGATCTACCATAATCATGATATCTTTCTAGTGTAGAAAAGGGCATGCCAAAAAATGAAATAAAATTCACAAGAAAGAAAGCTCAGTGAAATTAATGAAATGATTGTGTGACAAATATTATGACTCACTATAAAAGAAGCCAAAATGTTGTCCTTAATTCATTTAAAATATTGATTGGCGATTCAAACCAAAACAAACCCAAGACTGCAAAATAAGTACTGTTCCAAATTGTTGCCTAGATAGTTTGATCAAAGGCCACTTTTGTAGGCACTGTTAGAAAGTAAAGTCCACCAAGATAACTAAGAGGGGGGGGGGGGGCTGAATCAGTTATCTAATAATTATAACATTTATCAAATTAAACAATATTAAACCATGTAAGCAATATAATAACCAACCATAGAAAGATATTCATACACAAATAAGTCAATGACATAAGATATGTTGACTAGGGAACCTCTTGATCAAAGAGTAAACCCCGGTGGTAATGATGCCCAAAAAAGATGCACTAATATGAATATTACTTGTGAAAGGATGGACTCTATTAAGAGTCTTATGAAATACATTCAGTACATATGAATCCCTGTTAGGAGATTTTGAATCCCTGTTAAAAGATTCTAACCCTATTAAGAGTTATGGAAGACAGAAGGACCCACTGCCCAAACAGCTTCAAGGTAAGATCACTGAACACACTATCCAATTGATCTATAGATTATTCAATAGAATAATATTTTACCTCTTTTATAACTATGCCAAACCACACTCACTGTTACACAAGATCTCAATTTCAGATCTATGTACTTCACATGTCTTCCTTCACAAATTCACTTTCACAACTACATTAGCTCTTTTCTTCACTTCATGCATACATCAACATAACCAACCATATTAAAACAAGGAAAAACATTCCTTCCTTGATACCACACTCAAGTAATTACAAATGAGTCAGCATACAATTACAAAATAAAAATTTCCACACGCTACATCAAAATTACACAAAACTGTCAGCTTTCAACTACAATAATTCTTCACTCGTGCGACCTCAAAGTTTTCACTATCATCCATGTCACTATCAATGTGTCTTCAACTTCCCTTTAACTGTACAAAACCAGATTCAATCCCGATTAGGAGATATCATCCGATTTCCACAAACCGCTACTCAGGAACACTGCCTGAATACTGCTTCCACCAAAATGCTCATAACTTTCATGAATAATTGAATTACTATCTATGATCTTAATCATAGACATATAATGTATCAAAGAGTATATCCTCAACATCACATAGCTCTAACTACAATATCCCACGTGTGCTAATCCAAACACTGTCTGCTTCTCTGCAAGTCTCCAGTAAATCACTGTGTTGACATCAATGACAATCATAGTCATGAATGCAACAACAACTGCTACAAAATGGCTACCAAAAATTTAGCATTCATTCCTAACAATCTCCCCCATTGGCATTGATGGAAACATAGATGAAAAAACATCCAATGTTCCAAAAATCCAATACTGCAACACTGTTGCTTCAAGAAAATATTTCAAGTCCTCTTCATCAATCAAATCTTGCTTCATTTTCCTATTCAGATAGTACAAATAGTTTTTTCATGTACACTTCTCCCCCATTAACATTAATGATAGAAATCTCATCATTATGTCAACAATAACTCCAATGTCAAAAGACACTATTCAAAAAATACATTCACTAGAGTCCTCATGACTCAGCTCAGATACACATACTCCCCCATAGAGGAAGTACCAATATCCAGTTTGGAAGAAAGATAAGGCTCATATACCACTGGATGGATGCAACCAACTGCATCACTACTCAAAAGTAGGCTGGGGCATAACCCCAAGCATACCTCTTAGATGCTCAAATGTATCCTTAGGAAAAGGCTTTGTAAATATATCTGCTATCTACTCCTTTGTACTTATGTACTCAAGTCTGACTTCTTTCTTAGAAACTTTCTCTCTTACAACATGATACTTAATCTCTATATGTTTTGTCTTAGAATGTAATACAGGGTTCTTAGACATACTAATTGTGCTGGTGTTGTCACAATGTATGACAACAGGTTCAAAAAACTTTATTCCAATATCCTTTAGTGTTTTCTTCATCCAAATTATCTAGTTATAATTGTTTGCTACTGGTACAAATTCTACTTCTGTTGTGCTCTATGAGATACAATTCTACTTCTTGCTTAGCCAAGAAACCAATCTTCCTCCAAGGAAAAATGATCCACCACTGGTGCTCTTCTTATCATCAACACTGCCTCTCGAATCAACATCTGTATATGCACATAGGGTAAAATCATCATATTTTTCATACCACAATCCATAGTTCATTGTGCCTCTTATATATCTCAGTATCCTCTTTACTACTGCATAATGTGATTCTCTAGGTTCAGCTTGAAATCTTGCTACAATTCCAACTGATTGTGCTATATCAGGTCTTGTATGTGTCAAGTATTGCAATCCTCCAATCATATATCTGTATTTCTTCTATTCAACTGTCGGTGTTTCATCTGTGCTAGATAATTTATGTCCAATTACCATAGGTGTTCCAACTAGTTTATAGTTCTCCATTCCAAATATTTTCAACAAGTCATTTAGGTACTTTGTCTAACTTAAAAAGATACCATCATTGTTCTATGTTATATGTAATCCCAAAAAGTATTTCATTTCACCAATCATACTCATTTCAAATTTAGTCTTCATTTCATCAACAAATTTGTCACTAGCTTCATCTTCTCCTCCAAAAATAATGTCATCAACAAAAATAACTATAACCAGCAAACCATTTTCAATTTCTTTTGTGTACAAATTACTATCAGCTGGTCCTTTTGTAAATCCCAACTTTAACAAATACTTGTCCAATCTACATACCAAGTTCTAGGTGCTTGCTTTAGTCCATATAAGGCTTTCTTCAGTTTACATACCATGTCTCCTTCTTGAGTCAAAGGAAAACCTTCAGGTTGCCCAATGTAGACTTCTTCTTCAAATTCTCCATTCAAAAATGCTGACTTCACATCCATCTGATATACTTTGAATTTCTTGTAAGCTGCATAAGCCAAAAACATTCTTACTACTTCAATTCTTGCAACAGGTGCAAAGGTTTATTCATAGTCAATTGCTTCTTGTTGTGAGTATCCCTTACATACCAATCTTTCTTTGTTTCTTACTACTTCTCCTTGTTCATTCATCTTGTTTTTGAATACCCATTTAGTTCCAATAACGTTCTTTTCTTTAGGTCTAGGGAGAAATTCCCATGTCTTGTTCTTTTCAATTTGATCTAGTTCTTGTTTCATAGCATTAGTTCAACTTTCATCTTCACAATCTTCACTTGTAGTTTTAGGTTCAATTTGAGAAATGAAACATAACTGTTGTTGTACCTTATTCTGAGTTAGAACTCTTTTAATGCTTCCAATAATTTTCTCAATAGGATGATTTCTTGATAAACTCTTGTTAGGTGTCACTGTCTCAGATCTCACTTTAGGTGTAGGTTCTTCAATGACTTCACTATGGATTTCATTGAAAAAATCACTGTCAATCTCATAAAATAATTTAGTAGATCTAGTGTTAGGTTTAGGATGAGCTTCTTCATCTAATTCATAATCAAGCATTCTTTTCTGAATTTTGAACTTTTCATCAACTTTAACATTTGCACTCTCAACAATAGTCTTAGTTCTTTTATTGTAACATCTATAGGCTTTGATTTTCAAAGAATATCCAAGAAATATACCTTCATCACTTCTAGGATCAAACTTTCCAATATCATCATCTCTCTTTATATAACATTTGCTTCCAAAAATTCTAAAATACTTAACTGAGGGTGCATGTCCAAACCATAATTCATAGGGTGTCTTGTTTGTGTCTACTTTGATTTGAACTTTGTTCATTGTATACACTGCTATGTTCACTACTGCTCTCCATAATATCTTTGCCAAGTCATTCTCAAATAACATAGATCTTGCTACTTCAATCACTGATCTGTTTCTTCTTTCTGCAATACCATTTTGTTCAGGTGTCCTAGGGGATGAAAACTATCTCTTAATGCCATTTGCTTCACAAAAGGTGTATGAACAACCTCCAACTTTTCTATAGATGTAAACTTCTTACTAGGAAAAGAACTTCTCTTCTATTTAGCCATCACACATTCTTTGCAAATCATGTTAGTAGGCTTCATAATTTTAGGCAAATCCCTTACTACAAGTGTAGTACTTACTTTCACAATGTTGTCAAAATTTATATGACAAAACCTTCTACGCCATAACCAAATGTGATCAATTTTAGTAATCAAACATGTCATCTCAGTAGGATTCAATTGAAATACATTACCTCTGGTTCTAGATCAAGTTCCAATCAGATTTCCATCTTTATCCTTTATCACACAAGTTTTCTCAGTAAACCAAACTTAATATCCCTTATCAACTAACTATCCAACACTTAAAAGATTATGTTTCAATCCATCCACAAAATAAACATCATCAGTATTAGTCTTCCCATCAAGAGTAATAGATCCTATACCTTTAATCAAGCAAGGTGCATTGTTTCCAACTCTAAGAACTCCTCCATCATAATCATTAAACTTTATGAACTTTTTCATGTCTCCAGTCATATGATGTGAACAACCATTGTCTATAATCCAATGACCTTTCTTTTCAACTTGAGAAACTAAGGCTTTTTCTTCCTTAACATTAGTTTCAGGATTCTCTTCTTTAATTGCTACAAATCCTATGTCATCATTATTCTCAATATCACTTTCACTTAGAGTTCTCTCTATACTAGTTTTAAGATCTTCATCATTATCATAATAACATTCCTTAGATCTTCTAGGTTTGAAATTGTTTCTGTAATTTTTAACTCTCTTAGGACACTTAGATGCAAAATGACCATATTCTTGACAAGTTCAACATTTAAAATTTTTCTTACCGTTTGGTTCTCTCTTCACAAGCAAGGCAATACCTTCTTCAATCTTCTTGTGTTCTTCATTTCTAGATGTACTACTACCAGCATAATCTCTGCTCACACTGATGCTTCTTGACAAAGTAGGGTGAACACTAAGAGCACTGAATGTTGTCTCCATTCTAGGCAAGTCTCCTGATAACCTTAGGTTCATCTTTGATTCTTCCAATCTTCCAAGAAGAGTCTCTCTTGTAAAGTTTTTAGTACAAGGTATAACTTGTTCAATCATCTGTGTTGTTTGCTTAAATATAGGAGTCAATTTTCTCAAGATTTTCCATATCACTTCATTCTCTACCTTTGTTCCTCCACAAGATTTTATACCTTTAACAATTTTTGACATTCTACCAATATAGCTTCTAACAGATTCATCTTCCATCATTCTTATATCTTCAAATGCACATATCCAATTATGTAATCTAACTCTTTTTGCATGTTCATCACCTTCAAAATTAGAGTGTAAAGATTTCCAAATTTCATAAGATTTTTTCAAACATTTTACCCGACTGTACTCATTCTCTGGAAAGGTTGTCAAAAGTGCTTCTCTTACAAGTATGTTACACATGGATAGATCTCTGTCATTGATAGTACATGTTTCAAGATTGTCCTCTTCAATGATAGTGTTATCATTCTTTGTAATCAACTAATAACCTGGTCCTGAACATAGTAGGTGTGTCTTCATCTTTTCTTTCTAGTTGTCAAAATTTACTCCATCAAACTTAGGGCTTTCTTTTCTGAAATTCACCATGGATCTCCTTAAGTTGTTAAACTTATTTTTCAAGGACCTGCCAGTCTAATACCAATTGTTAGAAAGTAAAGTCCACCAAGATAACTGAGAGGGGGGGGGGGTGAATTAGTTATCTGATAATTATAACTTTTATCAACTTCAACAACATTAAACCATGTAAGAAATATAATAACCAATCATAGAAAGATAATCATACAAATAACTCAATGAGACAAGATATGTTGACTAGGGAACCTCTTGATCAAAGAGTAAACCCAGGTGGGAATGATGCCCAAAAAAGATGCACTAATATGAATATTCATTGTGAAAGGATGGAATTTTTTAGGAGTCTTATGAAATACATTCAATACATATGAATCCCTATTAGGAGATTTTGAATCCCTGTTAAAAGAATCTAACCTTATTAAGAGTTATGGAAGACAGAAGGACCCACTGCCCAAACAGCTTCAAGGTAAGATCACTGAACACACTGTCCAATTGATCTCTAGATTATTAAACAAAACAATATGTTACCTCTTCTCTTACTATGCCAAACTGCACTCACTGTTACACCAGATCTCAATTTTAGATCTTGTTACTTCACGTCTTCCTTCACAAATTTGCTTTCACAACTGCATTATCTCTTTTCTTCACTTCATGCATACATAAACATATCCAACCATGTGAAAACATGTTAAAACAAGGAAAAACATTCCTTCCTTTATACCACACTCAAGTAATTACAAATGAGTTGGCATACAATTACAAAATAAAAGTTTCCACATGCTGCATCAAAATTACACAAAACTGTCAGCTTCCAACTACAATAATTATTCACTCATGTGACCTCAAAATTTGCACTATGATCCATGTCACTATGAATGTGTCTTCAACTTTCCTTTAACTGCACAAAACTAGATTCCATCCCGATTAGGAGATATCATCCGATTTCCACAAACCGCTACTCAGGAACACTGCCTGAATACTGCTTCCACCAAAATGCTCATAACTTTCATGAATAATTGAATTACTATCTACGCTCTTAATCATAGACATATAACATATCAAAGAGTATATCCTCAACATCTCATAGCTCCAACTACAATATCCCATGTGTGCTAATCCAAACACTATTTTCTTCTTTGTAAGTCTCTAGTAAATCATTGTGTTGACATCAATGATAATCATAGTCATGAATGCAACAACAACTGCTACAGAATGGCTACCAAAAATTTAGCATTCATTCCTAATAGGCACCACACACCAATCATGGAAAGGAAATATAGCCTGTATACCCATTTTTTTTGTCATACCCTTTTTGCAAGGAACTCAAAAATTATTCAAATTAAACAAGTATGAACTATAGTAGACTAAGAAAGAGGGAAAGGTGTTACCTCACTAAGATGATAGTAATAATGAGACAAAGAACCATGAAGAAAAAATCCAACAAGACCAGATCTAAACATTCGGGTTTGATCAAATTCAAAAATTGGTTTTCCTTCATAGCACTGTCAAGTCGACAACATGAGAATTATTTTGTGTCTAGAGTGTCATCAATGTTTTTAAATGTAGAATGAAATGGTTGTAAGTATGCATTTCTACCACATGCAAATGATTTTGAGATACAAACCTG
The DNA here is from genome assembly GCA_027943335.1 of Chamaecyparis obtusa. NCBI lineage: Eukaryota > Viridiplantae > Streptophyta > Pinopsida > Cupressales > Cupressaceae > Chamaecyparis > Chamaecyparis obtusa. Next base: position 655,411 of record BSBK01008093.1, on the reverse strand, counting down.
TGCAATCCAATCTCCCAAGGAATAGAAAACACCACTTATCACCATCTTTGCCAAAATAGGATTGGTCTTCAAGGCCTCTTCATACACAGTCCAGTTATGCACAGGAGCATATCTGACAATCTCATAGAGGGTCCATCCCTAAAAAAAAAAGCACCATTTCAGTTTGACTATTGAATATATACAAATATAATGATGAAGGAAAAGAAGACAATCATATGCTCTCTGATGTAATAAGTAGTAAGTAATAAGTAATAATAACACCGAATACGAGACAAAGATGTAATGGAAGTGAAAAAACAATGATTATTCAAGGGTTTTTCTATACAAAGTCAATGATGAACAAACATTGATACAAAACAATGAAATGACAGGATCCATGAGGAAGATGAGTTGTTCAACATTCTTGATGTAGCAAAGTCAACAAGATCGGTTGAAGGCCATAAAAAAAATCAATCACAATTATCTAGGAACTATGTTAAAGCATTGTCCCAAGAAATGATGAAGGTGTGTTTTCAAGAACATAGATGGAGTCTTTGTTTTGACAGAGGAGTCACATTTTAGAGAGGGATGACAAGAACCATAATACAGAGGTATCATTTTATTATTTTGTCATCATGAATAGCATGGTGAGTTTGTAAATGATTGTCATAAAGACCAAAAAAAGATACCTAATAGGAACACAACAAAAGTATCATATGGGGAAAATTAGAGGCCAAAAGGACATCAAGTGACAATCACAAGAACCTTATTGCAAAAATAATGGTCAAGTGGGCTTAAAGATAGTGTTGCTATAATGCATTAGCAATACATAATGGTAATTAGTAAAGTGTGCAAAAAACTAGTGATAGAGTGTTGATATGCATAGAGGTCATAACCATAATAAATTTTTATAATAGTGCTTTTAATAATGCTCCAAACATTGAGAATGTAAGATACCTGTAACGATGAACTTCATTTCGACTTTCTAATTGGCTATCACTATTAACTCTAAGATTATCTTTAAAGTTTGACCTTCACTTCATTTCGAGAATAGTTTAATATTCTCTACTTAACAAAGCCAACCACGTGAAGGTGGAAGCTCATTTTTCCCCTCCCCCCCCAACTTCACTCTAAATTCCCCATTAACATTTAATAACATTCATTCATTCATTCATCCATTTTTGAAATATAACATACAATCATTATAATCACATGCTAACATTCATTAATACATAAAATTCATTAACACGCAACATTCATGAATAATTCATTAACACATAAAATTTATTAAAACACAACATTCATGAATAATTCATTAACACATCAGTCATCAACATTACTAGTACAAAATTACATCCATTAACACAATGTTCTTTCATTAGCAAAAAATGTTAATTATAATCATTTCTTTTTGGGTTTCTTGCTATTTTTTTTAATGTAATTTCTAGGAGAAAGATCAATTTCCTCATCATTCCCCTCCTCTCCTGATTCTAATTCCAACACATGTCTCCTCCTCATCTATTTAGGAATAGGAGACCACTGCACCAAAGGGGGGTCCGCTGCAATAACAACTACGTCATGAGTTAAATTCACACCATTTTATATTAGTGAATTACAAGTATTTAATTAAGTAAAACAACTATAAATCAAAAAATTAATTTAAAAGAACAAAACATAGATTTTATTTACCTGAATGTACCACATGATCTACATGGTGATCAGTCTGAACATCCAATGGCACTAATTCAACATGACATTTTTTATCCTCTAAAATATACACAAAAAAGGTTACACCAAGTTCAATTTAGGATGTTAAATTGTATTAATAATTACATAATTAATTTTAAATAGAAAATGAACACCTCCATCGACACTATGATGCACATCAGGGGCTTCATCATGCGGCATAGGATCTGTATTATGATTAAGAGGCTGCATTGCAATGTCATGCACATTATTATAAAATAGATCATTGCTCAAGTATTCAATTTCTAATATATTTTTTAGCATATTTACCTATTCAATTGATGCAGGAGACTCTTGGTTTGGGCCAGTGGAAGCTTGGCATAGGCGTTCAATCACAGCTTGATAGCCTTCCTTGAAGGCAATTTTTTTGTGTTCTGCCATGGCCTCTAAATTAAATTTAGAGCCTTGCATTTTTTGATTAAACAAAATTATTTGTGTTTAATAAATAATTTTTCTCTGCAATTCATTTACTGTTACTTACAATTCATGCTTTAACTTTGGAATATCCACCATAGCCAAGTCTGTGCTACCCAATCTTTTGTAGTCTGGCCTTTGTTTCCTTTGATGTGTCCTACAACCTATGAAAAGTTTGAAATATGTTAGATCACTAATTAGTGCATTATTACATTGTACTAGTAGTTAATACTATTACATACCTTCTTCTCTCATTTTCTAGTGTAATTCCTCTTTGAACATCCCCTTTCTCCTTTGCATCCAAAATGAACTCATTCCAATCCCTCATTGGAATAAAGGGAGGATGCTCGTACTTTGGGTTCTAGACAAGACTCATTCTATATGAGTCCCTCACAGTCTTCAGATGTTTGGTAGCTTTTTCTAAAATTTTCTTCTCCTCAAAAATATTACTACCAAACTCATACTCTAAATCTTTAATGAGCTGATCTTTTAATTTTTTGTCTTGCAAGTTCCACCTTTTAAGAAAAAACACAAAATTGTTAGATAGAAAAATTAACTAAAGTTGTGTACCTTGAATATAGTAAAAGAAAAGACCCAAATGAAAGGAAAAATACTGTACCAATTAATGATATGAAAAAAAAATAGTGGGATAAGGTTAGTTCACTTATGATGTTCCACCTTGTACGTATGGTGGGTCCGAATATCTTCAGTGTGAGGTCATAAAGCGTCTTATAAAATGAATCATTTACTGCAAAAAATGTCATGGGATAATCAATCCAAAACTTTTTATGAATAGGTAAATGCATATTACAATATAAAAAATAATAATTTTAAAGTACCTGGAAGCTTAGGACATTTTAAAGGCATCAATTCATTATCGTTAATCAACAATGACGTCTGCATAACTCCCATGCTAGAAACAAGGGTAGATCCAGGAAATGATGGTGAATTATCACCAATACATGTACTCTAATCTGTATCTGGTGTACCAAATGATGCCGGTGTAATTCCTACTCCACAAAATTAATTCACTATGAGATGCACCCAAGATTAAAGTACAAATTATCAAATCACAAAACAAAATATAGCAAAACAAGGATTTACCAGGCATAGACCGTGAAGGCATTGATGTTTGCATGCCCCTTGTTGCTGAAATTGCACTTGACAATCACAGATGGACATCTGTCGACCTCCTAAGAGGATTCACCTACACTTGATGACCTAAACAATACATTGTTAGCAAAGACATTCTGAAATAATAAAAGTAAGAGTTAACTTAAGAAGTTTTTGAATGTTCCAAAGAAAAAATTCATTTTAACTTGTTATTTAAAGGATTATTTTACCTGAGGCGGCTAGAGCTCTGCTAGTACCGGCCTCACTGCATTGTCCTTGACCAAGTACTAGAGTTTCCAAAAAATCCTATAACAAGAACACATATTACATATTTTACTTCACAACATAAAAGAGTATAAAATATAAGCCTTTATTGAACTTTTGTTATAACTAAAGATTCATTACTACTTACTTCATAATGATGTGCTTGCACTTTCAATTTAGATAGCCTCTTCAGCATCTCCTCGGTTGGATTTGCTTCATCCAAAATTCTCATAATTTCTAAATTGATTTTTTTTAGTTTTTTCCTCAAAATTATTGTTATATTAGGCATTTCTATGATATCATCATTAGAAGGGGTAGCTATTGCCTCTATTGCTACAGGTTCTTTTTCCCTATTTTGTACATCAAATTGTGACAAGAATATCAGTAAAACTATCATAAAAACTCGAAAACCCTAAATAAAATAACATAATAATATAACATTTTTCAACTATCTAATTTGTACAATTTGAATAAGGTTTACCATTGCTGAAGAATGGGTGGGAGGAGCATCCTCATGGCCTCTATCATGTGGGGGATCCATATCATCCTGTGACAAAGATTAAATATAAAAACTTCAACGAACTGAAAGCAATAGACTTAGCAAAAAAACTTATTAATAAAATGGTATATAGTACTTACCACCCTCATGAGAGTAACTTTGTTTGTATCTATGTGATTTAAATGGTAATCTATTAGCAGTTCTTCCCCTGCCCTTATTTATTTTATCGAACATACAAAAACTTGATTCCCCTCACACACCTCAAATATGCAATTGGGTTTCTTATTAGTTGAGGAAGGTCGCGTACTATTTATAAAACCCACAATATTACCTATTGCTTTTGGTCTCCCATCAATGTACATTGAAAATATTTTCCTTTGATCATTTTCTTTCCATTGTATATAATTTGTTGATAGTGCATACCTACGTATACTTTTTTTATATTGAACAATCTGCATCCAATCATTGTAATTGTAACACAGACTAACATACTTGAACAATTCAACAACTTTGTTGTAACATACCTTTATCCCATCCATAGAAAATAGGCCCAAACCATGTAATGAGGATGGAGCTATGCGATATATCTTTTCATTAACACAAAAATTAATGTTAATTAGAGGTAGCTCATTGGGTACGCATTCTTTCTCAATATGTGTGTACCGAAAGGGCACCTTGATGTCTCCTTTGGTCTCATCATCATAAGAACATGACCCCCCTTTAGCAAGGAAAAATTGCATGCATTTAACAAATTTTTTTCTAATCTTTTGACCTCTAGTTGATCTCCCCATTTTAGTCATACTACATGTAGAACTTTCATCTACCATTTTCTCATTTCCCTCATTCGATGTAGATAGATCTGAAAAATACCTATTTGGTGGGTCCTGCAATCCATCAAATACGATAGTGTCACGTCCCCACTTCAAATAGAATTACGATAATATTTGAATAATATATATAGAATAATCAAGTCGTGACCCATACATACGGTTCTTCTTTGTCTATATGTGGGAGATATAAAATGTACTAAGTTGAAAGTGATTATATAATTATATGTCTATATGGTTCTTCTTTGTCTATATATACATTATATGATTATATAATATGTCTATTTATAACATACGTGCTCAGTGATAAACAAGAAGAATATAAGAAAATTATGTCTATTTATTAACTTATACCTGCTGATCCATGTCACTATGCATGATCCACACCAAAGGGGTTAAATTTCCTGCATATGTTAATCATTTATCTTAAGTTAGCTAAAAATTACATGATACGTAAGCTACAAATAACTTTGAAGACAACATGAATAATATGCAACATCGTAAACATGAAAAAATTTACCTTATATATGGAATGCAAGATCGTCAACAGAAGGGGTGACAATGTCTATAGTCAATTACCTATTTGCAAAAGGGTGATAATCAAACACAATATATACATGTATCGACAAAAATTAATTCAGCATTGTAAGAAAAACATTGGTAATTATAAATCACATATGTTGTAATCATTAGAATTGAACACAATAAATATGTAATCATTACAATTGAAATCAATAAATCAATATTAAACATATATACTAATCAATATAAATATATATAAATAATTAAATCACATATATACCTTGTACATTTCAATCATGCCATTGATCATCTTCTTCATCCATCATCATCATCCTCATCACCATTATCATCATTGCCATCATCACCATCATCACCATCATCATTGCCATCACCACCACCACCACCACCACCACCACCATCATCATCATCATCATCATCATCATCATCATCATCATCATCATCATCTTGATCTTCATCATCTACTTCTTCATCATCTTCAATATCTTTCTCTTCCATAACATTATACTTTATCGGCCTTCCTCTTGGATCATGTCTAACAACAAATGACCAACCCTGTTTATGTGGAGCCTCTGAGTAAAACACTTTCTCACATTGGCTTGGAAGAACATAGGGCTCATCTCCAACTAGCTCAAACAACCTTGTATTAATAATTGTAAATCCATTATCATGTTGAATAATAGTTCTATCTGGATCATTTTGATTCAGTCGTAGCCTGTACCATTTGACGACAAATAGAACTACTTTGAAGGAGTTAAAGTTGCACTCAATTATATCATCCAAGATGCCATAGTATCAATTTTGAGATTGTTGAGGATGTATGTCATTTCTAGATGATATATTAGTGACCTCAAAAACTGTAGTTATCCCAGAATCACAAGTTTTCTTCGTGTCATCCAACTTTTTTATGCAAAATTTGTGGCCATGATAGTACATAGCTTTGTGGTGCTTGACCTATAATTTTTCAAGTGTGTAAAAATTATTTACACATCGTGAGTTGATATGAAACATATGAGTCATGATCATTAATAAATTTGTACATACCTCTCTACCTCTTAAACCATATGCTAGATTAATTACCATTGGCGTAACATTGGAATCTCCATTATGATGAGCTTCTCTAACCAATGAAGCAACACCTTCCCATGTTAATGAGCAACCATTTTGTTGACATCGTTCAATCCATATCATCATCCAATCAAGATTGTTTACAATATACAAATGTATTGCATCCCACTCTCGACCAACTGTATAAAAAAAATACACCAATTATAAATAACTTATATTGAATATTTATAAGAATTAATTAACTACAATAAAATCTTATATTTACCTCTCACTTTCCTCAATCTACCTTTTCCCACCAAGTACTCCCCTTCAAATTTTTTAATGGAGTTGAGATCCCAAATATGATCTACATGGATCTTTACTGCAAATTTAGGAAGATATTCACTAATGTACACCATGGTCTAGTATACCATATATCCCTCCACCATAGAACCCTCAAGATGTGCTCTTTGTCGAACCAAACCTTTCAAAAATTTTAAGTGCCTCTCAACCATCCACATTGACCTAGTTGGTATAGGTCCACACAATTCAATCTCCTAAACTTGATGTATGAGGTAGTGTTCTTGTGCATTGAAAAAAGTTGAAGGTAGACACTTTTACATTTCACACATAAGAAGATGAATTTTTCTTTTCCAATATTTTATATCTTCTTTATTGATTTATTTTGATGACAACCACCTCATGCATTTTCCAAGATCATATAAAAAACTTGTTTGACATTGTTGGCGAAGTGGTGTAGGAGAGATAGAGGTAGAACATACTGCAATATTTGTAAAATGATCTTATGAATATTTTATAAAAGAATGCAATGAAAACTACATGCAGTATACAAATATATAGTGAATACCAAATACCATGAATTGCCTTAATAAATGTATGCCAATCATGTGTTTTCATTCCTAGCCCAAATTCACTTTTCTTTGATATGAGATCATTTATGTTCGCAGCAAATCCTGTGGGAAATCATATTTTTTTTATTTCTTTTATAGCATTGCCCTGTTGCTCTGACAATAACCAACTAAGGGCACTTGTATCAATCTGGTCTCCATTATTATTTGATCGAATGACATTTTTCATTGTATGGTTGGATTCTTCAATGTCACTACAAATTTTGATAATTTTGTCTTTGTCACGCCTTCCATCCAAGATTTTCCATAATGTCTCTGTTACATTCTTTCCAATATGCATAGGATCAAACAAATGCATGATTGGGAGTTGCTCATAGTACGAAAACCTACTAAATTGTGTAGGATAAATTTTTAGTCCTTTTGGAAGTTGGTCATTAATACCTTGATGACCTTCACGAGCATCAATTACATCATCAGTAAATAAAATACAATATCAAAATATAAATTTCAAACAAAAACCATTAGATGGAATGACATTACCTTGATGATTTATTTTATTGTATGCCAACTTCCATAGGCAAGGTGTCATTCTCCATGGCTTTGATGTAGTCTCTTCTTTCCCATTGAAAAGATGTTTTTTGGTAATTTGATACTTATGATTTTTGTGGAGAAAGTGTCTATTCTCATGGAACACCTACTTTCCTAAACTTTTTGAATGATGAGATTTCATCTTTGGACCATAAACTAGACATGCAAATTTTTCCTTTGTCTAAAGATCTACAAGATTGTGTATAATTGGATTAAATATGTTAACTTTGTGTTAGCACTATAACATACCAAAAAAGAGGTGTTAAGAAGAGAACATACCACAAAAATGTGTTAGTTTAGGGGCATCATGTATTGTCCATACAAGCATTGCATGGAATTGAAATTGTCTTTGTCCTATTAGTCTAAAGATATCATACACAGTGACCCCATCCCATAACACCATCAACTCGTCGATAAGGGGCTCAATATATACATTGATATCTTTAACTTGGTACTTACCTAGTTGAATGAACAAAAATATTATATAATTATTACGACCATTTTGATAGATTATTTATAATAAATTAATTTAGATGACTATTAAATGAAAAAAATACCTAGAACAATAAGTGCCAACATTATGTGCTCCATCTTTATGGACATCCAAGGAGGAATGTTATTGTTGATAAAAAAAATAGGCCACACTGAGTAAGTAGATCTCATCTCTCCAAATGGATTGACATCGTCTACTGCCAATGAAAGCTTGAGATTACGAGGTTCTTCTTTAAAGTGTGGCCATTTTCCCTCTATTTCTTTAAATGCCAAACCATCCATAGGCATTTTCATAATGTCATCTCAACTTCTATTGTGTGCATGGTAATCCATAAATTGTGCCAAGCTATTGCACCTGAATAATCATTGTAGATGTGAAATAATGGGAATAAATCAAAGAACCTTGTGAGGCACCTTTTTTGTTATTCGATTTGATCGATATCTACTAATATGACAAACAGGGCATTCTGTTGCAAATTCATGTTGTTTATGATATATAATATGATCATTTGGACATGCATGTATTGTTTGATACTCCATTCCAATATCTTTCATAATGGTAGATAATTCTTGGTATGAGCAAGATAGAATATTTGATGGTGGTAACAAACACTCACCTATCAACCTATGACCAAAAATATAATTTGTTAATTTAAAGAATAGTAATTGCTACACGATTCACCCAATGTTAATTGTAAGGGAATTGCGACTAAAATAATGAAAAAAGATGACATACCTTAACACACATGTCATTGCTACATTAGATAAACCATTCATAACCTTGAAGTTCACTAACAACAATACAACAGCAAGAAGAGTTGTTTGGCAGCCTTCATATAGGGGCTTGTGTGCCTTCTCAAGTATAGGTACATCAAGGTCTACGTTAACATCATCATCATCATCATCATCATCATCATCATCTTGATCATTGTGATCATCTTGATCATCATGATATTCTTCAACATCGTGGTCTTCTTCCATGGGATCATTAACTTCTACTTCTATATTCACACGTCCATGTTCCCTAATTTGGAAATCCACATTCTCCGGATTGTCATGGTCCATAACATGAAACCCAGGGTGGTTGACCTATATGAAAATGATGACCTTATATTAACCATGACCATGATGTCATCATCAAATCATGTCTTATGTATTTTATAAATTATTAAAATACATACCAGTGGATGAAATTCATTTCCCCCTTCAATGTGACCATGCTGCCTACAATGTTCCTCGGCTGTTTTGATTAGATATCTTAGAGTCTTTAAGCCCTTACAAATTTTGCAAGGACAATAACATTTTCCGTCACCTTTTCTTTTTAAGTTAGACAACAGTCTAGCAATTGTCTCCCTATTTTGTTGTGCATTGATATCATCGGACATGGTCTTTCTTGAATGGAATGACTTGTTGGTGGAAGAAGGATGACTTGTTTGAAACCTACAGATTCTATATCAAGTGTATTAAAATAACATCCAACATTAATAATCAAGTAAATTCTAGCAAATCCAATTGAGTCATATTTGTTTATCATGTGACATTCTTTCTTACAAAGAATTATTTGTATTTCTCATGGATGCCCTCATATAGATGAGGTGTGTATCCAATAGAACAAGGGACACAAGCGTAAAAGTTCTTGCCTTATATAATGTGTTTGGGGTAAGCTATGGTGAAATGAGAATATGGTTAAGTAGCATAGATTTTATGAAGATGTCTATTGGTAGGGTGAATTTTTTTTACTATTGTATAGCATAAAGATTGCATTGAATTCAAGTACTTTCTAAGTTATGTTCTCTAATATCCTGGGTAAGTCTACAAACAGATTAACTCTCATAAAGATAAAAGATTGTGAGGATAATGACAAAATATCCAGTTAGCAACTTTTGTACTGTACTTGAACCTCACCTTGCCAACACAGTTAGAAATCCATGGGCACTAGTGATCAAATTTCTCAACACAGTGGTTGCAAGAAGAGCAATGCTTGGAACATATAGGCCTGATCTGAAGAAATTAGCAAATAAAAACTAACATGCAAAATGTTAAATTGAATGACATTTTATTATAGAGATAAATGTGTTGTCTAGATTACTACATTTCAAAAATAAATATTGATATGCTAGAGCACCTTTCAAGTTGGGGAAAGCTGAGACCAAGTAGAATTGATTCACTCTCTATATGCATGATGGTATATTGATTTATTATCATTTCCTTGTATTTATTTTAGTTTTTTCATGAAGTTTTAAGGTAGAGAACACAAGTTGTTCTTGAGTGTCTTGTACAGGGGTTTTGCAATCAGAAATCTTGTTTTGAAGTTGCATTTGAAGAAATTTGCACATGATAGAGCATATAGAGCCTCATGAATGAGTGATGAGAAAAGTCTTGTGAGTATGATGAAGGGTGCTCCCCTTAATACCACAAGCACATAACAGAAATAGAGAAACAACAACAATAATACGCAACAACAGAAAATTGGCTTCTTATTAGCTCCACAAATGTGGAATTACAAACTTTCAAAATTACAATATGCAAAGCCACATGGGCATTCCCTTACAATATTCTGTAAGGCAAAGCCTTGAATCAATACCTAGATCTACTACCCAGAACTGCCCTAGACAACACTACGGGCCTTCTTTATATAGGCAATTTCCACCGCCTGAGAAGGTTTTAGAAATTTAGCCCTTAGGGCTGACCAGACTTAGAATTATTTTATTTTACAATTTATTACATCAAAGTCGGCTCAAAATGAGTTTTGAAACCCAAACAGAAATTTTGAAGAAAAATTATTTTCCACCATTTCAGGTGACCCAACTTCCAAAGACCATAAGTCATCGCCCATTGACCCGATTGGCTATTATAACCCCATTCTGGAAATGCCATGAAGCGTTCTATAGGCTTGACCCACATAAAGTGCCCAACACCCAAATTTTTAACCTCATTTGGTGCCTCTAAAGCCTTCAAAACTGAGTTTGAAGTTTCTGTACCCTGCTGCCAATACCGAAAATCTTCAATATCTTCAAAACTAGACCTGATCTAGCCATGAAACTTTGCTGGCAGGCTGATATGACTGAGCTGAACCTCCATATGTAAAACTAGACATTCTAAAATCATAAGACCAACTTACTAAAAATAGCAAGTTTCCATAAATAGCAACTCTGCACAAGATAGCCCTTATTGAATACAAAAACAAAAATATTTTTGGGTGATGCAAGATTGCTCTTACACCCAGGATGCTCCTGCATCAGACACCCGGGGTAATTTGAGAAGTGACCCTGTCACGACTCAAGTGTGCAGAGGAAAACCAAGATGGTTAATCTCCTCCTTTGTTAGCCATGATGAATCTTCAACAGGTCATCCTTTCCATTTGATCAAATACTCTTCATATGTCTTGTTCCTTGTGCTTCTGCCAACACAACTGTCCAGTATGTCTTCAATCTCTTTGATATCTGAACTAGTTGCTGGAATACTCCACTATGCTACTGCAACCTCATCTTCAACACCTCCTTCATGATAGTCTATCAAATCTGAAATGTTAAACACTAGTGAAATATTCAGCTCAGTAGGCAATCCTACCTCATATGCATTTCTTGAATCATGCTTCTTCAGTATCTTACATGGTCCAAACTTCTTTACTTTCAGCTTGTTATATGTACCAACTAGAAACCGCTCCTTCCGCAAATGAACCATGACTTCATCCCTAACCTGAAATTCCTTATGCCTCCTTTTCTCATCTGCCTTAGTCTTATACTGTACATTCATCTTGGTAATATGCTTCCTCACCTCCTCATGGATGTTCTTCAAATGTTCTACAAAATCCTCAGCTTCAACACTACTTATTTCTCCTTTATCTATCTTTCTCAACTGAGATGCATTTCTTGGACTACTTCCATATACAATTTGGAATGGTGATTTACCAGTGCTCCTATTGATAGAATTATTGTATGCAAATTCTGCCAGTGGTAAAATCAAATCCCATCCCGTTGGCTTATCTCCAACCAAAAATCTTAGCAAATTTCCCAAACTTCTATTCACCACCTCTGTCTGTCCATCAATCTGTAGATGATGTGATGAACTAAACTTCAAATCTATCTTCAACTTCTTCCACAATGTACGCCAGAAATATCTAACAAACTTAGTGTCTCTATCTGAAACTATGGTCTTTGGCAAACCATGTAGTCTCACTACTTCTTTGAAAAACAATTCTGCTACATGAATAGCATCATTAGTCTTCTTGCAGGGAATGAAATGTGCCATCTTTGAAAATCTATCAACTACTACAAAAATTGAATCGTGTCCCCGCCGAGTCCTCGGTAAACCAAGAACAAAGTCCATACTGATATCCTCCCAAGGCTTCTCTAGTACAGGTAATGGCTGATATAACCTTGTATTCTGCTTCACTCCCTTCGCCATCTGACATACTCTGCAACTCTGTACAAACTTCTTCACATCTTGCTGCAACTGTGGCCAATAATAATTCTCACCAACCAAAGCAAAGGTTTTATCATGACCAAAATGTCTAGCCAATCCTCCACTATGCTTCTCCTTGATGAGATTCTCCCTCATAGAACTTCATGGAATGCACAACTAACTCCCTCTGAATAGCATATTATCTTGGATGATAAAATCTAGCTATTTTGTCCTGTCTAGAGTAACAAGTTCTGTACAAGCTTTCCAAGCTTCACCAAAATCAAGATCCTCTGGATACAAATTCTTGAGTTCCTTGAACCCAACCACTTCAATCTACATCTCTGTCAGCAATAGTTTCCTTCTGCTAAGAGCATCCGTAACCCTATTAGACTTTCCACTCCTGTGTTTCAAAACAAATGTATAACTCTGCAAAAACTCAACCCATTTCAAATGCCTCTGATTCAACTTTCCTTGACTACTCAAATATTGCAATGCTTGATGATCAGTATACAAAACAAACTCCTTAGGAAGTAGATAATGTCTCCACTTCTTTAATGCCTGAACTATAGCATAAAATTCTTGATCATAGATAGAATATTTTCTCTTGGCATCATTTAACTTCTCACTGAAATAAGCAATAGGTTTACCTTCTTGGCTCATAACAGCTCCTATTGCAGTACCACTAGCATCACAATCTACTTGAAACACCTTATTAAAATTTGGAAGTGCTAAAATAGGTTGTTCTGTAACTTTTTGTTTCAAAAATTGAAAACTCTTTTCTGCCCCATTAGTCCACTTAAACTCTTTTCTATCCCCTCTCATTGTTTCAGTCAAGGGTCCACAAATACTGCTAAAATTTTTGATAAAATTTCTGTAAAAGCTAGCCAAACCATGAAAAGATCTTACCTCAGTAGCACTCCTTGGAGTAGGCCATTCAAGGATAGCTTGCACCTTCTCTAGGTCCATTTTTAGACCTTCTGCTAAAACTACAAATCTCAAATACACTAACTCTTTCTTCACAAAACTACACTTCTTCAAATTAATCAACAATTTCTCATCTCTTAGCTTCTCAAACACCATACGAATATGCATCATATGCTCCTCCAATGTCTTGCTAAAGATCAAAATATCATGTAGGTAAACAATGACAAACTTACCAAGAAATTCCTTCAAAACCTTGTTCATGAGCCGCATGAAAGTGCTTGGTGCATTGGTTAGCCCAAAAGGCATGACTAACCACTCATACAGTCCTTCCTTTGTCTTGAAGGTAGTCTTCCATTCATCTCCTTCTCTGATCCGAATTTGGTGATATCCACTCTTCAGATCTATCTTTGAGAAATACACAACTCCACTCAAACAGTCCATAATATCATCCATTCATGGCAATGGAAACCTATACTTGATTATGATCTTGTTTATTGCTCTGGAATCTGTACACATCCTCCATTCTCCATTCTTCTTTGGCACTAATACCGCTGGTATAGCACAAGGACTCAGACTCTCTCGAATCAACTCCTTCTGCAATAACTCTTGTACTTGTCTATTCAACTCTTCACTTTTTGTTGGTGTCATTCTGTGTGCTGCCTTGTTTGGCAAACTGGCTCCTGGAATCAAATCCATCTGATGAATGATCTTTCTTACTAGTGGTAATCCATCAAATACATTATCAGATACAATATCCTGAAACTCATTCAACAAATCTGCAACCTCTAGAGGTACATCCTCTACTTCCTCTTTACTAGCTTTTGGAATTAAAGAAAAACACACATGCTCATGCTTCATACCATCTAGGAATTTTCTTCCATCAACAAAAGTTACTCTTGCATTACCACATACCTTTTCTTCAGTCTCTTTCAATGGATTTAGCTTATGTCGCACTCCATCCTTTGTCAGGGAATAGGTATTCGCATGACCATTATTTACAACACATCTGTCAAACTGCCACAGTCTACCCAACAACATATGACATGCATCCATAGATATTATATCACATAGTACCTCATCTTGGTACCTGTCGATCTTGAACTTTACCAGGCACTGTTCACTGACCATGACCTTGTGGTCATCCTGCACCCAGGCAATCTGATATGGATGTGGGTGTTTTTGTCTCTTGAGTTTCAACTTTGTCACCATCTCTTCTGACACCAAATTGTCAGTGCTTCCACTATCGATAATCACATCATAGCATTTACCTTCACACTTGCATCTAATGCGAAACAAGCTCCTCCTTTGTTCAGGTTCATTCTCACCACTCAGTAGGACTCTTTTGTTAATTAGTGTTTCTCCTCTTTCAGCATCTTTAGAATTTGATGATCTGGCATCTTTGTCTACATGTGCAACTCTGGCCTGGCCTTCATTTCTCCTATCTGTTCTGCCTTGGCGCTAAGGACATTCAAATGCCCTATGACCTTCTTCTCCACAGTGAAAACATGTTCCATGGAAGCCTCCTCTTCCAGATCCTTATCCTCGTCCTCTTCCTCTTTGATCTCCATTATTCTGATCTTGGAAATGATTGGAATTGTTTCCTCTCTAATTCTGGTTGCTACTGACCTCATCCTTTCTTTTCAGATCTTCATTTTGGCCACCATATGACCATCCACCAGATCTTCCACCACAACCTCTTCCATTTTGTCTGCTCTCAAACTTCTTGTTCAACTTTTCCTCTACTTTTAGGGCAAACTGGTATGCCTCCTCAATACTGTTCATTCGAACCAGATTCAACTCCTCCTGAATGCTTGGCCTTAACCCATTAAGGTATCGGGCAACTTTCTCCTTATCAGCTTCTGCATGGCCTATTCTGATGAGGAGTCGATAGAACTCCTCTGTATACTCCTAAACAGATCTTTCTGCTTGCTTCAAACTTTGCATTTTCTTTAGTAGGTCAAGCTCATAATCAACAGGAATGAACTGTCACTTCAATTTGTCCACCATCTTGTGATTTTATCTTTCCCTCTTCTATTTCACTCCAATTGAATTTCTTGCCACCAGATCTTCGCATGACCTTTCAGTCTGGCCTTCACAAATTTGACCCTATTAGGATCCTCAACATCTTCATACTCAAAATATTCCTCACATTCATTGATCCAATCGATCAATTCCTCTGGGTTATGATTTCCAGAAAATGTAGGAACCTCAATCTTAGGTCTTTTCCCAATCTTGGAAATCGCCTGAAAAAGTCTTTCTTCCTCCTGGTTCACAATTTCAGCTTCTCCTTCTTGATATTCTTCTTCGGCTTCATCCTCACTTTCATCTTTGACATTAAGATTCATTCCTCTATGAATCTCTTCTTGCAATGCTTGCACTTGTCTCTGCAGCTCTCTAACCTTAGGTGTCATAGCACTAGCTCTTCCACTATGTTCTCTTCATGGAGGCATTTTTGTGATGCACGCTGAAACCCTAACCACAGTCCTGGTGCAAACTGCCTCATAGTCGGTGATCTATTTACACACTCAAGAACTCCTACTCTGATACCACTTGATGAAGGGTGCTCCCCTTAATACAACAAGCACATAATAGAAATAGAGAAACAACAAAAATAATATGCAAGAACAGAAAATTGGCTTCTTATTATCTCCACAAATGTGGAATTACAAACTTTCAAAATTACAATATGCAAAGCCACATGGGCATTCCCTTACAATATTCTGTAGGACAAAGCCTCAAATTAATACCCAGATCTACTACCCAGAACTACCCTAGACAACACTACGGGCCTTCTTTATATAGGCAATTTCCACCACCCGAGAAGGTTTTAGAAATTTAGCCCTTAGGGCTGACCAAACTTAGAATTATTTTATTTTACAATTTATTACATCAAAGTCGGCTGAAAATGAGTTTTGAAACCCAAACAGAAATTTTGAAGAAAAAATATTTTCCGCCATTTCAAGTGACCCAACTTCCAAAGACCATAAGTCATCGCCCATTGACCCGATTGGCTATTATAACCCCATTCTGGAAATGCCACAAAGCACTCTACAGGCTTAACCCATGCAAAGTGCCCGTCACCCAAATTTTCAACCTCATCCGGGGCCTCTAAAGCCTTCAAAATTGAGTTCAAAGTTTCTGTACCCTGCTGCCAATATCGAAAATCTTCAATATCTTCAAAACTAGACCTGATCTAGCCATGAAACTTTGCTAGCAGGCTAATATGACTGAGATGAACCTCCATATGTAAAATCAGACATTTCAAGATCGTAAGACCAACTTACTAAAAATAGCAAGTTTCCATAAATAACAACTCTGCACAAGATAGCCCTTATTGAATATAAAAATAGAAATATTTTTGGGTGATGCAAGATTGCTCTTACACCCAGGATGCTCTTGCATCAGAGTAGGGAACAAGATTATGTAGATTTTTCTATTGGTGAGTACAAGGAGAAATTTTTGTGTGATATAGTACCAATGACATGTTGTCACATCCTCTTAGGAAGACCTTGGCAGTCCCTAAGAAGGAAAATATGATGGGTACAAGAATACTTGTTCATAAGGATGGTAACAAGTTTATTCTCGAGCATTTGGAAAAATAATTCTTCATATGAGATAAGGGTTATTTGTTTTGGAAATAAAGAGTATGCTGATTTGAAGATTCGCACAAGGAAGAGGTCTATGAAAGAGGATTAGAAGATTGGAGCATCAATAATGGTTCTAAAAACCGATGATTATGACAGTGAACAAAAGATGGAAAATTGGAAGAGTAGTGTGATTGAAGAAGATATAGTTATGTGCACACATTGGTGTCCTATCATTGCACAAGTGCAAGACGGTAAGGGTCTATTCATGGAGGGAAGAAAAAAAGGTCATTTTAACCTTACAAGGCAAGAGGAGAGATAGTCCAAATAATTCTATGGTGACTATCCCAAACAACAGACAAATGATGGAATTGCTAACATGTTTTCTTTTCATGTTTCTACACATTTTGCTTGACATCAACTTTGGTAATTATGACAGCTATAGTAGTGGGGATAGATTATGGCTTGAAGATGAAAGGGAAGTTCTTGAAAGAGTTCTTATTCACCATCCAGATGCAGCAACAAAGATAGGTTGTGGTGTTGACTTCATAATGGTGTGATTCTGCCCTGCTTTTTCTCTGCATTTTTGCAACTTATTTTCTTGCACAATCTTCTAAACCCTTGATTTACATAGCCCTTGATGAAAATGCTAGATTTCAAATGTGTAGGTGGAAATTCATGTGGGATTATTTTATCTTCACAGTAGAAGAATTTTGATATTCTAAATCATTTCCCAAACCCCCTGATATGGAGTAGTGGCAGGGTGCATCACGTGGACTGCCTTCTAATCTATCCATAGCAAAGAGTTTAAAATATTGCAAGCAACATAGGAAATGGAAGACGTATCCCTTCTGTTTAGGAGTATGCAACTCCTCAAAGTAGAAAGGAGAATTTGTAACTAGGCTAGTAATTATTAAGTTTCCACATGACTTTCCCTAATGTTAATCCAAGTTATTAAAATGATATGAATACAAATTCGCATAAACTTAATAAATGATAGTTGTGGGATTGATTATTGAACAATTAAATGTTAATTAAGAAATTAGCTAATAGATAAAGGATACTTAACCTCTAGGAACTATGCAAATGAATAAATCTAATGTTATATTTTTTAAAAACATATAAAAAAATTCATATGATAAATTTTAATCCAAAACTCCATGATTTGATCCAATCCAATGATCACAATTCAAAGCCTCAAATTATTTGTTTAAGCCTAGAAATTAGTGTATATTATATGGTGTACATCTTTGAGAAGAAAGGGTAGAGCTCAATTGAAGTCAACAATGGAAGCATTCATTCTTGGGCTATTTCAAAATATATTGTTTGTATCTATCAGTGGAAAGTGCACGACAACAAATAAATCAATTGCTAGACTCTTGCAGGAGGGAAGTTACTAATGTCAAACAAGGAGAATAGAGACTAGTCAAGAATGAAGTGACATTATGTAGAATATTGACATGCATTAAGTAGAAAGAGGTTAAAATATATATAGGCTTAAATTTGTAGTGTATAAACATCTCTTGAAAATGCCAAAGGTTGCACATTTGATTCAACATTTCTATCAAGAGGTTAAAATATATATAGGCTTGAATTTCACATTATAAACCATTTCTCCACTTTCAATCATAGCTGGATTATATTTTCTTAATCATATTTTCTTATTTGTTTCTTAACTACTGTACCCAACCTAAGTGACCTTGCAATGGCCTAACCAACCCCTTAGACCAGTCTATCAACCTTTCAAGGCATGGTTGTCACTTTAGTACATAGTGCTTCCTGGGCCTGCAAACCTGGCTTTCTGCATCTAACACCAAGTTTTACCACAAAATCCCCAAGTGTTATTGGGATTCTTTGACACTCTCCTTGAGGTAGTCGTCCTCCAAAAAGATCAAAGCCTGGATCATTCTCTAGGCCTCCCAACTGCAAGAATCTCAAAGGCCTAATTATGGTGCCTAACAAAGGAACACCCAATAGAATAGAGAGTTTCTATAGGATAGGGTTTGGAAACTGTTATGGCACCTACCAATGGCCTATATTCCAAGTTTTGGGTTTTAAAACCATCCTAGCAATGAGTTATGGGGACTGTACCCAAAAACCAAGCCAGTCACATTTCAGATGCCTAGCTTTTCATCATTGCAAACTCCTCCCAACTGCATCTTCCCATCTCATGACTATGATGATCCTAATGTACATCCTCCAAACTCCCTTTCCACCAATTTGTAGAGTCTTTCAGTGTTCCATTTGGGAGAAATGGAGGATAATGGAAGGGGGGTTTTGTTTGATGTTGTAGTTGCAAGTTCCCTGGGAGACATGTATGCAAAATGTGGAAGCACGACCAAGGAACGTAAATTGTTTGACAAAATAACTCAAAGAAATGCGGTTTCATTGACTGCAATGATTGGAAGATATGCACAAAATAGATATGTTGAAAATGCTTTAGAAGATTTCAAACAAATATAGTTGGCAGGTGTAAATCCAAATGCCACAACCCTTGCCAGCATCCTTCCAGTCTGTGTCAAAATGGGAGCTTTCAAATAGGGTATGGACATTCATCAAAAGATAATGGAAGAGGGATATTTGTCAGATGTTATAGTTGCAAGCTCCCTAGTAGACATGTATGCAAAATGTGGAAGGATAGACAAGGTACGTCAACTATTTGACAAAATGCCTCAAAGAAATGTGGTCTCATGGACTACAATGATTGCAGGTTATGAACTAAATGGATTTTTGGAAAAGGCTCTAGAAAATTTTAAACAAATGCAACTGGTAGGTGTAAAGCCAAATTCCACAACCTTTGCAAGCATCCTTCCAGCCTATGACAAAATGGGAGCTTTGGAACAAGGCATTGATATCCATCAAAGCATAATGGAGCGGGGGATTTTTATCAAATGTTTTAGTTGTCAGTGCCTTAGTAGACATGTATGTTAAATGTGGAAACATAGACAAGGCACATAAATTGTTTGACAAATTGCCTCAAAGAGATGTCATCTCATGGACTGCCATGATTGGGGGATATGTTCAAAATGGGTTTGTTGAAAAGGCATTAGAAAATTTTAAGCAAATGCAACTAGTGGATGTAAAGCCAGACTCCTCAACCTTTTCTAGCATACTCCCTCCCTGTGGTCAAGTTGGAGCTTTGGAACTGGGCATTTTTAGGTAATTTAGAGGACCAACACACTTTAGTCATCAGTTGAATATTTGATGATTGTATCAAACATTCCAAAATTATTCTATAATCTTATTTTAGATAGTAACATGTCTAAATATCTTATTCTACTCTTTGTGAAGCCAATTAGAAGTGACAACAAATAGACTAACATTTAATATTGTATTTAGGGCCAAATTTTTAGGTGAAAAAATTAAACCCTAGTTTTTAGGATTCAACTAACATTTTAGGACCAATCTAAAATCACCAAAAAGATAAGATTTGACTGCAAGTTGAAATTTATTTTTGGGCTATATGTAGAGAGCATTTAGGGTTTGAAGAACCAACTCTGCTAATTATGGCAATCTGAAGTGTTTTATTTTATCTTTAACTTCTCCAACCACTTAAGACTCATTATATTGATCTTTGTTAGTACTAACTAGTGTTGTAATTACTTGAGATTCAGTTTTTGGTCATTGTTAACCATAAGCATTGACATTCAAATAGAAAGTCTTATGTCAGGTGAGGTGCACAGACCTTTGAGTTCTCCCTATATTGGCTAACATATACATACATACAACTATTGTGTTGTTTAAACCTGTGATTCTAGAGTGATAGTAATATCTATCTCTCACTATCAATCCCTCACTTGATCCTGAACACCTGATCACTCCAGTTGTAGTCTTGTGTGATTTTTGGGTCTTGAATCAAACATTCCAATATGCATCAAACTACATTGTAGTCACAATCTCAATCAGACAATGTTCAAACCCCAGTGTAGACAATCTCAATTGAAAGGAGGGGTTCAAACCCCCAGTGCAGATAATCTGTATAATGGATAAGCAATCCATGGCTTTGGCTAGCTCCCCGATAAAGATTTGGCCTTCTCTACACCACCAACAATATCCCAACTAATCCCAATCCCATCAAAACAATAAAATATGTGGCAGATGACATTTTTGGGGAACAAATTGGCTTCAAACTTTTTAAAATTGGTAATAATAAATAGATGTGTTCAAATTATCACAAGAGTCAGGAAAACAAAATTGCATTACCTCAGTGCCAAATCCATAATGCTAAATCTGCCCTCCAAAGTGAAGGTTACCTCAATGAGCTTCCAATACATAGTGCTAATGAGGTTTTGCGCGCTGCAACCTTGAAAAAATTTGCCGTGGTAATAATGAAATGAAATCTTTTTTTTAAGTTATGCCTGTGGTCATTGAAAGTTTGACCTACATAGTATTGGTCAAAATTTTGACGAACACGGGCATGGATTTAAAAAAAATGAAAGTTTTCCTTCTATAATCCGACCAACCAAAACTTTTTTATTTCATGGTCAAAAATTTTGGTAGAAAAACCAGGTCAAATGTACTAGTGATTGGATAAATTTTCACTTACCACTTGAGCCCAATCTATATAATGGTGCTTGGCACATATTACCTCGACCAAGAAGAAGTAGTGCTCTATAAAATTCAATGCATCACTTTCACCTTTTATCCTGTGAAGGAGCACCAGGATGTCGACGGTCTCAACCTTCATATCTATCCCAAAAAGTGTCTTTGGCACTTTTCCCTTTATTCTCCCAGCCTTTTGAAACCATGAGCTCATGATCTCTTTCCTCCATCTCATCTTCTCATTATATTTTGAAATTGTGATCGAGAATTTCATATTTGAAAAGTCCGCTCGCTCTGGGATACAAAGACTGTTCTGCATAGACTCTCTGTCAATGGAGATGAGAACTGTGTCATCTGGTAGCAGAATCTATTTTGTATCCGGGTTGAATCTGGTTATACATTCTTAGATAAGCTCAGGATCTTGCACTGCAACAGGAAATCTAGTAGCTTCAACCAAGCCACTACCTTTGAGCTTTTGCATCATGGGGTGGACGTTATCTTCGTTCAATCTTCTGTGTAGATTTCCTAGATCGTAGAATCTGAGGGATGTATCTGTCAATTTTTTCCATTCAGATGTAATCCCATTCAACCCATTGAAACCCATGAATCTGGTGGCCATAGGTTCTGACTATGCTTTTGATTACTGCTAAAACTTTGGGGAACGTCGTAAGATGATTTGAAAAATTATGGGAAATCAAGGGCGTATGAAAAAGATGTGAACAAATGGTAATTTTGCTTGATTGTTTGGGTCTTTAATAAACAACTTTCCTTCCTACCATTACTTTCCATATCTCGCACCACACGTGTGATAGATTTTCAAAAACATTCATTAAAGTCTTAACATTAAGATTTGAATTAAATGCACCTTAGTAACGGCCTTAAGAAATCACTTTTACCCATTGGGGTAGATGTAATAGTAACTTAATCAGCTTAGTAGATTTTTAATTTTCTACTTCTCTTCATCCATGCCTTTGTCAGAAAACTCACTTCGAAGGTAGAAACTCGACTGTGGAGAGGTTGGGAAGTGATTTTCTGAAACTCTGCAATTGACACGTTCCTTTATCGGTTCTTTCTAAATATCAAAGTAGACTATCTTCGTCATACCAAATCATTCAACTTGTGACTTCTTGTGTTTATTTTTTCACAAGTTATCTCTTTTCAGGAATCAACCTCCTCAGGTGATTCTCCGATAAGGGAGAAGTTAACAACCAATTCTCTGAAAAGGGTCTCTTACTTGCTTCCTCAGATTCTTAGACAATTTTTTTTGTAGAAAGGGTTTGATCTTATTCCCTCAAAATCTAGACATATGGCTTTCTAGAATCTCTGATACACTTTCTACTATCCTCCAGAAAACAACCTCTGGAGGAGAAATTCTAGAAGCAGGGAAGTACATTACAGCTTCTCCTCCAATCTACTCTTCTTGACCCCATTCATTCTAACCATGAATCTTGATCTCCAGGCCTTGTAGATGTGCTTGATGATCCCAATGTTCTCTTCTCATGGAAAATTACCTTCATGGGTCAAAACCCACCGAGGAGAAGGCTATGTTCAATTTTCCGATAAAGGGGAAAAAATTCATTTTAGAGCTTCACATTCAAATGAATACCATCAATTAGAAAAGAAAGATAAAGAGTCTTTATCGAATTGGGGACTATAAATTACCCACTCCTAGGGAGGAAATAAAAACCAACCCGGTTTAAAAACAAGAAGAAGGCATGAAGGGATAATTTGATAAGGACCTGCCTATCCTAGGGGAATTCTAGACTTAGACTTCAATTTAAAAAACCTCAAACTTCATGACTCAATCTAACACAGGGGATCCACCTTTGTTTTCAAGGGTGAAGAACAAAAGTGGGGCAACAGATTTGAACTGAACACCAGAGATAATATTTTGGCTACTGAAGAGCTATTTATTTTCTTTTTGGCATTTCTATCAAAGGGAGAGAAGAATCCATGAAATAAATTGAAGAGAGAAATACATATAGGGAGAGAAGATCAAATCTACAGGGAGAGACTGAATGGAAAGTATTGATATTGTATAGTGATTAAACATATTAAATGTACAAGCTAGGGAGATCTTACCGAGTTACAACATTTGATTATAGAGTTGTAGAGCAAATGTTTGTTATTCTATGAAAAATTTCATATTGTGTTGCCATCAATGCCAATTGGAGAGATTAATAAACTACAACTGATTGAATATCTTGAGGGAAAGTTTGACAATGGAATGGATATTTGAAAGGAAATTATTGATGATAACCAAGGTGCTAAAGTGTATGTAAGACATTAAATTAGTTAATGTATTGTCATTGATGTCAACTAGTTTTGATTTTCCTTATCATGATGGTTACAAACATCTTAAGAAATAAAAATGGTAAAGGAATGAGATATCTATATGAAGATGAGATGGATAAGAAAGATATAGATATGGTATACATTGAGTAACATATTGATATTTCTATGGAATTATGTTAGTTATTTGATTGAATTAGATGAATCTATTATGTATCGAAGATCAAGAATGATCATGTTTATGTGGTCGGTAAATGAAGAATTTTGTATACACCAAGAAAGTGTAGTGTATACCACGTATAGTATTAATCGAGCTAGTTATCACTGAATAAACTTGATGAGGTGGACAATTGTTTATGATTCTGAGGTAAATGATAATGTTTTTTATGATGATAAAATGGATGGAAAAATTCAGAGATGATCAAATGAAGGAGAATGAAACATGTTATTGACAAAACTATCATGGAAGGTTAAAGCGGCAAAATCAATGGTAAAGATTAAGAAGAAAAATCTATGGATGGGAATAAAATGGTTTATTCATGTCTATATAAAGAGACATGAGATTAATTATTGATTCTTCTATAGGAAAATTCATGTGAAGAGATTGATTTCATCCAACACTGATCAAACTCGTTGAAGATAGAATCGAGAAAATCTACAGACAACACCGACCGACAAAGAAAGCAATTATTGAGTAGAATAGAGTTGGAGAAAAAAATATATTGAATTGATTATTGATCTGAGTTATTTTTGAGCTTAGCATAGATTTGAAAACCTGCATATCAAATTATATTTTAATCAGATCATTACTGTATCGATTTAACCATTTCTATAGATTAATTTCTTAACCGAGTTGGACATAACAATCTTTATATTTCAATATGACATTCAATCAATCTTGATTTTTTTCTTGTTGACCCCATGGTGAATTTTTGGTTAAGGGAGAACTATTAGTGATAAATCCTCTAAATAGGTCACACCTTACAGTGTGTTTTGTAACCTTTAACAAGGTTGGCTCCTAACCGGGCTCACTTTAGAAGAGTGAATTATTTTGGGTTAGCGGTCCCAAGTGGTTTTCCCCCTAATAGGGTTTTGACATTAAAAATCTATGTGTTATATGTGTATGGATGTGTTGAATTTTATTTTACTTTACACATTGCTATAACTTGATTGATCAGTAAACACAATACTTAATTTACTAGCAATCGGTATATATGAAGAGAAAGGCAGAGTTGATATTTTACCGAGTTGATTAATTGGTTTGAAAGTTTTGTTATATACATCTGGGAGTATTTGGGACTATAGGATAACTGGGCTTAACTGATTCATCCCCCTCTCTTAGTTATATAGTAGAAGGTCCATGATATAAAACTTCCTATTTCCAGGTACCAACTTAACCCAAGTATCATCTAGGAGGGAACAACACTAAAAGAAAAGCACTATGGAAAATAAGAAAATACACTTTAATCTATAGATGTAGAAGAAGACAATATCCTTACATGTTGTCCCCTATTAGATTATCTTCCCTCCAATCTTGGTCATATGGGGAGGGAGGCCAAGATCACAATGGAAACACCACAATGGTAGCCTTAATCACCCCACCAACATCTAGAGCTCGGGATGGGCTATCCTTAACATTCATTTATCAAATGGTTTTCTATTGACTATAGCAATTGTTATTTTTCACGACATCACATTTGTATCACTAGATCGATTCCTTTTTTAAGTATACTCAATGGAACTAGCAAAAATAGATATAGCATGTTTAATCAAGTCATCGTTTTAATTTGTCTTCACATAAATTTTGAACTTTTCATCACTTTTCTCATTTTCCACATTCTCTTCAATTGAATCACAAGTTAACATTGAAATGCTAGTTTTTCTGGATAATAAAATTCTTTGTATAATTTATTGAAATATGTTATTATATGTTTTCAAGATATCTTACTAGGAAGACAATCCAAAATATTACTTTCTATTTTCAAAAAATAATTATCATTATCAACATCACAATAATTTTCATTTACACCATGTTTTCAAGGATTGTTTTTGAATCTCAAGAAGTATTTCCATTTTCAACAACATAAGGATTCTTATTTTCAACAAGGGGAAGATTCTCATTTTCACAAACAAAAAGGTTATGATTTTCAACAAGGGGAGGATTTTAATTTTCAAGGTATTTTTGAAAAACTATGTTAGGAGTTAAATTAATTTCAAAATTGGTATATGTAGCTTGTAATAAATTAACATAAAGGGTATCATTTATAGTCACATTTTCAATATCATTCAGAGGAAGATTTGAAGATATACCTAGAATTATGTCTATTGTTATATTTCTATATCATTGAAGGGTGAATTCAAAGACATACTTGGATTAGTATCTATAATTGTATTATCTTTCATATTTGCATCTTCTACATCCATTGTATCCCCCATGGTATCTTTAGTGTCTATCTCTTCAATTTTTGTGGATCTAGTTGTGTCACAAAGGGGGATTTCATCCTCTCCGATCTCATCTCAACCAAGAAGAGCTTCCTTCAATCCAACCGAATCAATGCATGCAGATCCAGAGGCTCGTAAAATGGTAGTATCCAATAAAAGTTTGGGAAAGCCACAGTTTGGGGGAATGGTGGGGATCTAAAACATAAGGTGGTGGTTTTTGCAGATGAATTCATAGGATCAACAATTTAGGATCTTTGTGATCGAGATCTTATTGGTAAGGTATTGAACTACTCCCCCTCTAATAATGAAATGGCTAAATGGGTTTTCTCAAAATGGAGAGGGGTTAGTGAGGATTTGGTTATTGATGAAGGGATGGGGTTTTTTATTGTCATTTTTCATGAAAAGGAAAGAAAGGATTTTGTTCATAGGAATAAGGGCCAGTTCATGAATGGGATGGGGATTCACACACAACCATGGTATCCCAACTTTGATCCAACAAAATGTGTGATCCCATTTTTTCCTTTTTGGGTTTCTCTCCCCTATCTTCGGTTGGAGTACAGAGATGATGACCTCTTGGAGATAGTGGGTAACAAACTGTGAGTGTTCTTGATGTTAGGATAAATTATCCTATACCTAAGACCCAATCTATAGACATCTAATAGAATAGATATGATATCAATACTAGATTGTATTGAACTGAAGTGTTTACAAAGGTACATAGGCTCTCCTTAAATAGGCAAGAGCTTGAGAGAGCTCTGATAAGATTGAGACAAGTGTCTCAATCTAGAGGACTATAATATCCTCTATGATATGATATCTTATCCTCTAGATAAGATAGAATCCACAATGGACTATCCACTCATTAATGAGTGGACCTAAGTAAACTTAAGATAAGGAGTAAATAGGTAAAACCTTTTACTCCAACACCCCCCCTTAAGTGCAACTTAGGGAGTAAAACAATGTAGTAGAGGGCTATATGGGTCCTAGAAAACAAAGCCATATTAGGTACCCATGTAAAACTACAAAGAAATCTCTCATAAATAGAGCAAAGGAGAAAACCCAATGGGAGAAAACTCCTCTCCAAAAGAGAGAACAAGAAGGTCTAAGAAGCCTTAAAAAAAATGTCCTAAAATCATGAATGTGAACAAAATTGAAGCATAAAGGATCTGTAGACAACTATTGGTGAGTGATCTGGTGCTATATCTGATGATCTCCTCTGAAGAAGATGATGATCAAGAAGACAACAATTTGTATGAGTGCTCCAACTGGCACTTCTGGAACATTGATTAGATGTCAAAAATGGCAATAGCATTTATCGATCGAGGATACAAATGGCACAAGAATCTACATGAGTGATCTTCACTACACAACCAATGATGTTGGTTGAGTGATACCATTATCACTTCTCAAATTTTTTGAAAATGTAGGTGCAATAGTCTTAAAGGAATCCAAGATTTTTTCAACACACTTCAAGTGAAACCAATGAACTTCCACTGAAAAGGAATGCAAGAGTGTCTTAGTACACTTCAAGAGAAACCAAGGAAGAATTAGCACAAACACGAATGGTAGGATAACCCCCCCATAATGATGACTTGGGTGAGGCTTGATAGATCCACTAGAATGATGTGTTACCATGCTATGTAGAAGGGACCAAACGTATTTGCAATTGAGAAAAGGGTGTGTGTGGTTAAAATACACACTCGCATGAGGCAAGAATATCAATGATTTTTCTATTGTCACAGAGGAACTTTCACATTGACAAAGTTGTGATTGGAAAACAATGGCTCTACACAACCCCCCATGGCACTTTATAGTTCAGTGCGAGTACAATAATATGACACATCATGTGTGCAAAAATCCCCAAAAGTCATGGATGGACACTATATCTAATGTGTTTACAATAAAAATGCTTACATGATTCATAAGGACAACTCAAGCAAAAAAACTTGAAAGAAAATTGCACTAAGGAAGTGCATGAAATCACCTTTGTGACAATGATCATCTGTTAGGGCTGAAAGGTGAAAAAATGATCCACCCCTCTTAAGTACCTGAGGGCATGGGTTTGGTCCTCCATAAGACCATCAGCTCATCCTATCAGAAAAGAGTGCCCCTCCCAAATGGAGAGGGCCCAAAAAGGAATTGAATAGGTGGTTGGGTTTGATGGTAGTTCTGCACGCCAACCCTCATAACCACCAAGAAACATTGAAGACATAGGCAAAACATTGTGAGACATGAGGCACTTGTAAGGCTCTTAGTTTCTTAGTTTGACCAGAAAGGTGCTCACGACTCTGCAACAAGAGACAAGAACATGTGTACTAAAGAAGAGCCATAGGCTTGCTAAAAAGCAACTATAGTCAAATCATCATAAACCAAAGAGCATTGATAAAGATGCCGACTAGAATATGAAAGGTACCATGCACAAATATTAGTGCAAGCTCTAATAGTATACCAATGAACCAGCAACGACATGAAAAGCTCAGCTGAAGACAAAGAAATGGTGGTTAAACATACAACAATGCCTTCCCATATGGGCCACCAACAACACATTTGATATCAAAGTTCCCCCACACAAGTTGTCCACCCTTTGAAATTGTCAGTAATGAAAGCAGTGAATCCACCTTTGACTGAGATCACTAGCTTTAGAAAAGGCATCAACAACTTTCGTAGGCCTAGCCACTAAATTTTGGTCATGTGGTCTTTGAAGCCTGCGCTAGCAAATCAAAAGATCCACCTACAAATCAGAAGCGTTAAGTAGGCCAACTAGGAGTTAAGACGCCTTGCAATAAAAATGGCCAAACAACAATCACAGACTTCCATAATAGATGAACTCATCATCAAAATTAATTGTGGATGCTCACAAAAGGTGAAAGTCTATAGCCAAAGAGGAAACACAGGCCAATGCAATTAAAATAGATGATGACTATTCTATATAGTGGCCAATGCACAATGACTGTCAATCACCAATATAATTTCCATGCCAAGGCCTTACAAAGGTCCACGTGGCCACCACTCTAAATTCATGCAAATCAAGGAATCACAAGCCGACTGAGGCCCAAAGAGAACTCCACATGTGAGTTTGACCAACTCGTCAAGGCAAAAAAAAATGGTCGATAATGCAATTAATGGAATTTCATGCCCTTCACCATGCAACTATTGACGAATCTCCACCCATGTGTCATCATGGATAATTGAGGAGATAGGCTAAAAAGATGCATAGGGCTGGCAAAGTGCTAATGAAGGCGAGGCCAAAAACAAAGCCCAAAGAACTTTAATATGCTATGGAATCATGTAGGCCAAAGAACTTTAATATGCTATCTACAGTCACAATCACATTTACATTAGGACTGATCATAGCATGGTGGCTTGCCATCGTGATGATTATTGTGCAGCCACTGATAATTGCATGTTTCTACACAAGGAAGGTGCTGCTGAAGGGCATGTCTGCAAAGAAAAATTAAATGTGAAGGAAATGTGGGATAGGATAGACCATTGACATCTACACATGCCAAGTCATTGAACCATCAGCTTCTATCCATCAATGACACCTTTTGTTGACAGTCCTTAAATGTCGAGAAGCAGCAGCTAGTGATCCCATTGATAGAGTTGCAAATGGCATACAAAAATAAAGGTGGGACCACACAGATCAATCATAGGTCAGAAACATCATGTAGATGTAGTGATCAACACTTATGGCATATCAAAGATAAGGAAAACCTTACCAGTATGGGTGCAAGATCCACTCACTGAGCACTTTTTACAAACTAGATCATGCCAAAAAAAAACATGCACACTCATGAATGGAGTTTGATTTGTAGGAGCCTCCTCTCGAACCAAAGAATGGAGACATCTCCATCGTAGGTACCCACTGAGCTCCACGTAGGCCAAGGAAGCCTCTCACAATAATGATGCCTTAATGCAAGAAGCCAATTGATGCAACTTGCAAGAAGATAGAAATGTGTGGTTTCTATCTCAACTGACAAGACTAGGTGCTTGATGAAGATGCCAACTACATGCCTCCTACAGTGCCAAGGATTTGATTCACAACAAACTTCTATCACCTCCAATTTTTGCACCAACCAAAAAACAATGTGTCCACCGCGACACCTCAGATCTACAAGGATGCAGTTGGCAGTTCTAACGCTGCTTACAATAAGCGTCCACCATAGCTAGTGAGATCGCTTACCAAATGCATGGTAAAAGTATCAAACAACATAAAAATTAGGTAAAATATCCTACTATGCAATCACAGAGGATTGGCCCAAGATGCAAGCTATGTAGGTTGCCCAAGACACCCACTGGATTGGCCATCTTGAACTATCTTCATAATGTGTTGCAGCGTGGCTTAGGCATTTTGCATTGGGGATGTCATTCCTTCTCTTGAATGGATCGAATTGCAAGGAATCCATCATATCATACAGACTACAGCTTCCAGCTAGAAAAGAGATGGTCACAACAATAGCGAAAAAACACCACCAAAGAAGTGGTCCTCTGGAGAGCGAAAATAGGAACAACAGGGATACAAATACAACTACAACCCAAACACAGTTGATAAGGTGTCAAGGTGCAACATTTACATGACTAGCAATATCACGACCCCATTGATCATGTTCACATGCCACAACCTAGGCAAGCACATTTCTAGTTGTTGAAATACCAATAGAAGAACATACAACATATGGACTGCAAGTGGTTATATTATCACATCAGTCATACAGTCTGGAGTGCAAGAGCCGCACCACCAAAAATGGATGCCATTGGAGATGCCTTTAATTAAGTTAGAAACCAAAGGACTTTGATGCCTAGAAAGTATACCTACATGGATGTTGTGAAAGAAAATTTAGGAAAGACCCAAATATGGCTATGCGGCTTCACACAGTATGCCAACTCTACAATCTCTAGAAGCTCTACTATTAGAATTTCATTTTTCCTTAGTAAATATGTAAGGATAAACCAATGTATCCTATTGTATTCATCCTCTAGTCCAAGTGGGAGGACATGTCATATTTGTAATTTCCTTTATTAAGGAAAATAGATATTCCTCTTTATGAGGAATCCTACACTTGTCTCACACACTAGTGAAATGTGGCATACACAAAATGGGAGTTACACTGTTACTCCTTCTTATCTCTATAAAGAGATGACTCTCATTCTCTCATATTATGAGATTCTTCTTCTTCTTGTTGAACATTGTATGAGCTTGGCTCTCTCTCTCTCTCTCTCTCTCTCTCTCTCTCTCTCATTCTTAGGCATTTTTGCCACTTTCATTATATTAGGGGGTTTTTTTAATGCTTTCCCCCCTTCAAAATCTTGTCTCCTTTGTTACTTGGATCTTTGGTGAATACTCCTAGTTTTTGCATTAATTCATGGTAAATCTTCTTACTCCTATCTCATTGAATTAAACAATTTCCTGTCTCTCTTTATTTTGTTAATATTTTAACATGGTATCAGAGTAGGTTGGTTTAATCCATTATTGAGTGTATAGGTGAAGGAGCTATCATATCTTGGAGCACTCCAATCTTGGAGACTCTTGAGAGAGTTTATTGCTAGTATATATTTTTTGACTAATCTGGTTAAGGTAGAAAAAATTAAATTTTTTTTGGGTTTGGCTAGTTTACCACCAAACCTAGTTTATCTATTGGATACATTATTGATTTGTTTTGTGCAGGTTTGGAGACATTTCAATCTTGGCTTTGTTCTTCATCATTTTTTTTCAAATTTGAGCTCTAATATGTTTAATATTTTGCAAACTTTTGCTCATATCTTACATTTTTTTTCTTTATCTCTTTTTTTCTGTTATTACCTCTGCAGACTAACATTTTTTTTGCTCATATCATCTTGGTAGGCTAACATTTTTTGTTTTCGTTATCCATCTCATAACTTTTCCTTATTAAATCTAGCTACCGCCTGTTCTAGTTTTGCATATTTCAAAAGTAGGCTATATACTTTGATCATATTTTATCAGCGATTTGTGGGTTTTAAAGTATTTGTGTCAGCACTATTCAAACTGCTAATCATACAAAATCTTTTTGCATATTCAAACTGCCATATCAGTAAGATCAAAACTATGATTTATGCTAGATTTTTGCTTGATCTGATGCTAGATTTTTGCGCAAATGCTCCATTTATAAACTGCCATATCAATAAGATCAAAACTGTGATTTATGCTAGATTTTTGCTTGATGAAGATAGTTCAGGATGGATTTTTGTGCAAAAGCATAATCTATTTTTATTGAGGACTTCAAAATTTTATTGCATAACAAAAATGTATCTAACGCTCATAGACGGTAACTAGCGGGTACCTGGTATCAGTTTCCTTCTCCCGTAAAATATTCTTTTTAGTCTTGTGTTTTTCCTTAATCACTTGTTGAATCTAATAAATTTCTTTTAGGTAAATAACGTGCTTGTAACGTCTCTTTATTCTGCTACTAACTCATTAATGATAGTTTCCTTACCATTAATAACAATCTCTGTCTTATCACTGTTGTGTTGATTGCAATCAAGTTCAGCCCCTTTTATTCATCTTCTTGTCTGTTGCATACTATATCTGCAAATTTTTTTGTTCTTTCTCATATTTGCATTAACCATATCGGCCTTTTCAGCTTGTAGAGAAGAAGCCAATCCTTTCGAAGGTTTTCTAATAAGAGCATATCCCTGTCAGAGGAAACAACCAATGCAACTTGTTTAGTGGAAAAACACACAAATCAATACCCCTTTATTTTAGTAAATCATTCTTGCTCTCAACTGTTCTCGGCCCATACTTTTATTATTAGATTCTTATTTTTTTAAACCATTTTTTGTAGGCTTCTTTGCCTTTTTTTTTTTGCAAATTATTCTCTGGTTTGTAACGTTTCTTATTATCTGATTATTCTCTGACAGATATCTCTATTTAAGTCTTTCCTCCTGTAGCTGCATTTATCATTCTATTTCCTTTTATATCTTGTTGTATTCTAACTTTGTTTTGCAACTTATAAGTGATAATATTTACTCTATCAATAATCCATTATTTATAAACTTTTTAGGCCTAAAACATATACTAGAAACATGTTGCATTTATATACGTTATTTTCTAGAATTGTTTTACTCATTTTTTCAAATATTTCTATAGTTATCATTTTATATATTTCACTAGTTATGTTTGCTATTTTTTTCATTAGATTGTCTTAAACTACCATTCTAAATTAAAGTTTCATATTTAAATCTACCTCCTTGGCAATGTTTCTAACTCCTTTCTTTGCAGTAGCTTCAACATTGCATTCAAACCAATCTTCCCCTATGTGTTATCTAAAAAAAAATGGTTCTTTATAATTTATCTTTTCTGTATTCTACACTAAGTGAGTTTATTACTTTAAACTTTCCATAGTATTAAGGATAAAAGTATAGATTCTAGGAAATTAAAATTAGTTGAAGTCTACTCTTAATTTGGTTGAGATCTCTTTCATAAACTTAGTTTAAATATATACTTTGTTTGCAATGTTATATGAATGCTAACTTTTTATTTAAAATAGTGATTAGGTTTCCAATTTTAGAATGTGGATAATGAAGAAATAATTAAATTATTATGTGTTTAAATGATATAGGTAATTTTTTATGATTTCATTTTCTATTGATAATTATTAGATTAAATTTATCAAAGTTTTTTTTCTCTAAAGTCACTTTAAAATAAAGTATTTTTCATTTTTTTAATTTTTTTTTGTATAAAGTTGATTTCTAATTTTTTTTTGTTATTTTATTTATATTTTTAGAGCTTTAGATTTTTAGATCTTTATTTGGTGAATTATTAAAATCTCATTTATAATAAAATAAATTAAAAAATATTATTATTATTTTTAATTTAAATTCAATTTTTTTAGATATTAAAGGTGTTTTATCGAATTTTGTTCACCTTTTCTAAAGGAGGATTATTTTGTTTCATCATGTCTATGTTAATGCCAAAATTTAAACTCACTAGTTCCAATTATACTATTTGGAGGCCACATATGTCTGATTTTCTAAAATCTCGACACCTTTTGGATATTGTGTCTTCACCAAATTTGAAACCGACATCCACCACTCATCAGGCTGACCAGGATTCCTAGCAGTTGAAAGATGAGGAAGCATTTGGTCTAATTGGATTCTCATTAAATCTAGATTTATATAATCTTATCTTAGATTGTACTGTGGCTCATCAGGCTTGGCATGTCTTGGAGAACACATTTCAAACTTACGAGAACCCTGTTCCCCTTATTAATCAAGCAAATCAAAACTCTACACCACATGTGACATTATGTATCCTTTAAATGATTTTCCTATTTGGGATGACCCATGTGATGATGTTTATTTTGGGGATGATCCCCTCACTTCCTATTTTCCTCCTAGAGATAACATGTTACAAGTTGATGATGTTTCTTATTCTTCTTTTGCTTTAGAACAAGAAGATGCAATTATTAATATGTTTATCAATGTCACCTTGCCCTTATGTATTACAGGAGATTATGTTCCTATTTGCTCCAAAGTAGATCATGAATTTCATGACACTCAAATGGTTATTATGGAGGACAAACCTCCTTCCCTAAACTCTAATCTTCTTGATGATATTATTGATGGTGATTGTCCTATTTCTCCTCTTCATTATGTATCTAGTAATGAATCCATTTGGTTTACAAAACCTCTTTATGATGAAATTACATTTGATTATTCACATTTAGCTTCTACTGATTCAGTTTTAGGAGGAAATCTCAATAATGGGAGATCCCCTCATGGTTCTTGTTTTTTTGTACATTCAGGTGACCTTTCTTGGACAAGTAACAACGAACAATCTCAAAGTTTACTTAAAGATTTGGGCCTATATACACAAACACCTACACTATTGCATTACGAAAATAAAAGGAATCCTATTTCAAGATCCAAGCATTTATCATTGCACCATCACCTCACATCAACACAAAGTGAAGAAAAACAAGTTTTCCTCCTCTACTACAAGAAAGATAATACAGTTGCAAATTTTTGTAATACCCTAAGTAAAGATTAAAGGGGGGTGTTAGAATTTAATCTTTCCTTGGTAAATATGTAAGGATAAACCAAGGTATCCTATTGTATTTTTCCTCTAGTCCAAGTGGGAGGACATGTCATATACTGAGACAATCTAAGTCCATACGCACACATAGAAGTCCCCAAAATTGAAGAATCCTCCATGGGAACTTCCAATGAAATGTAGTATTCTGTGTGAATGTATTTGAGCAGCCTTGAAGGAACAACAAGTTCCCCAAGAGTCTCCATGACTCGACTCAACCGAAAAAATTAAGTTGACATAGTAGTAAAATGCTACACAGCCATGTAAAAAAATGCAGAGTTGACAAAGATCCAGCCCGATCAAGGTAGATTAGCAAGCTAGGTAGAAATTTGAAAATGCATAGTGTTGTACATCTAAGAAAAAATTGTTGGTCAAACCACACAAATAGACCATGGACAGATTATCGACCATAAATAAGAAATTCCTTTCTAGCTACCATGCATGAGGGCATCTTAGATCTGCAAATACTCTAGTTTACTTCTAAGAGAAACTAGGGACCTCAACACACAAAAAAATGGAAAACTCTCTAAACTAGAAAGAGCTGTAAAACTACTACTCTGATACCATGTTAGGATAAATTATCCTATACCCAAGACCCAGTCTACAGACATCTATCAGAATAGAGATGATATCAATACTAGATTGTATTGAACTAAAGTATTTACAAAGGTACATAGGCTCTCCTTAATTAGGCAAGAGCTTGAGAGAGCTCTGATAAGATTGGGACAAGTGTCTCAATCTAGAGGACCATAATATCCTCTATGATATGATATCTTATCCTCTAGATAAGATAGAATCCACAATGGAATATCCCCTCATTTATGAGTGGACCTAAGTAAACTTAAGATAAGGACTAAATAGGTAAAACCTTTTACTCCAACACTTGAGACATGATTTTATTTCATTTGATGATTATAAATGTACAGTAAGAATATATATTTTAAAGGATGCAACTAAGGATTGGTTTCAAGAAATTTACTTCAAATCAAGATTTGGGGAGTATAGTCAGAGAATCTGTGTTGATGATTCTTCAAGAGTGGGTGAAAGGCAAGAGGATTTGGGGCACTTAACTTTCCATTGTTTATCAAGATCAACAGGTTCAGCTAAGGTGTGCATTAACCATGTTTCTTTAGCAGATCAGTGCACTATGTGTAATGCAACATCCCAGATGGAGGTTGCTCCAAAGATAGTCGAAGATCACCTTTGAAATTCACCAATAGGATGTTGAGTCTCATATAAAGAAGGCACAAGAGGCACAATCTGATGATAATCGAGTTACCAAGGAATTTGTTGACCCCAAGATAAGAAAGGAAGTTTGGGTAGATGTTTTAGGTCCACAACATTATGGGCTGAAGGAAGGCCAATTGGAAGTTAACACATAGAGTAATGGACACCAGATGGCTTTAGTAGATATGCATAAGGAAACACCGATAGTGGGTGTTGGGGTCCCTCATGTTCAAATGATTTCTACCTAGATGGTTTCTATAGATCAAGAAGTTAACTTGAACCTCAAAGAGCCTGAGATTCGTAAGGAGGTGTCAATTACTATTCAACAACACAACTCAGTTAATCAAATGGCCCAAGGCTTGGCTGGTGGTGGTGAGGTCATAGGTGGCACAAAGATAACTTCTCTCTCTCTTGTCATAGGGATCTGGATTCCCTAGATGGTCCTATGCTTCAAGGTCACTTGGACTATGAGCCAGAAGATCCAGACTTTTTTTCAATAGAGCTCTCAAGAAATGAGCAGGATTAGGGTGTTTTGGGGAAGGCTCATAGGGAGATTAATGATCTTAATGCTACCATAACACATATCTAGGGTGTTCCATCTATCGAAGATCAATTTGGAATACCTCAACTTGAGATGGGATTTTTGGGGTATGGGGAGGAGAATCCAAGTAGGTCTCAAAAGTTAGAAATATTGATTGGAGTAGAACCAAATCAGGAATGTAAGTGAAACCTACATGATAAAGGTCTCACTAAGGCTGACCTTGACTATTTTTTCAATACTATGGTACTTCAAGTTGTAGATAGTAAGTTTGATGACATTGCTCATGAGGAGGTGTCTGATTTTGAGGTTCTTCTGGAGGGAAAGAAGGGATTTTCTGAGTTAGTAGAAGGTGCCTTGGTAGTCCCTCATTGTTCAATTATTCAGATTCAAGCTGACCCCTCTTAGATTAGAGCAGTCTCATCCACTAAGAAGTTGAGGGGAAGGCCTTCAAAAAGACCAAAAACCAAAGAAGAGATTCCTACTGCGGTATAGCTAAAGCTACCTTTTCACAAGACCTCGAGAAAATGTAAGGAAGAGGCAGTGTCACTTATTTCTAAGCAACAAAATATGGGAAGGAGAGTGAATGGCTCTCCGAGGGCACTATTAGGGATTTATCTTGTGGGTCAAACTTGACAAGGACATTGGCTTGATTCTCAGTAAATAAGTTTCCAAGTTTGCAAGAAAAGCCTAATTGATGAGGATTCGATAAGATCCTCCTTCTACTTTCAGCTCCACAAGACTCAGGTGGGTATTGCCTACAAATAGGTTACTATCTTTCAAGTAAACTATGGATTGGTGGATTAGGTCTTCATTATCATGCTATTTAGTTCATTAGAGGTACTTTTATGGAAGATAAATCTAAAGACATCTGAGAACAACTTGTTGTAGAATGTGACTAATGAAACTCCTAGTATGATAACATGAACAATGGCATAAGGGTGATGAGTCCTTCTTTTTATGAGTAAAACTCAAGGAAGGCTAACCTCTGATTCACTCCTCAAGGAATCAGCAACTATGGACTGTAAAACATTAGGGATAGTCCTATTTTAGGTACATGAACATGAAATGAAATGGTATTGGTAATGATGAATTTTGTGTTTGATGATTGAAAGGTGTCTGAATAACAGAGATCAGACCAGTGCCTAATCCTTTGGAAAAAGGAGTCTAACATAAATCAATAGGAGAATTTCAAGGAAATATAGTGATATTCCTTACAAACCACATACAATTTAGATAGAGTGCCCTACAAACCATCTTCTCAATCTAGGTTTGCTACCATCAAGATCTTCACAAATGTGTTTATTCCCTCAAATTGCACATGAGGATTTAATCCTTTCCTTGAAAGAAAATTATGCAACAATTAGATAGCTACCTTACAACCAATATGTTCTATATGCCTTACAAATAAAAACACACAAGAATAAACAAAAAGCCAAGAGACAATAATAGAACCAAGGTAGAAATTGTATTGTATTTCATGAAAGTGTATCAATACATACAAGTAAACTCTTTACTCAAAATCACAAGATCAATAATATTCTTTGCAAAGTTTGTATTATCAACATTCAACCATCAAGAATATGTAACTAGAGAATAGAATCCCTTGGATTGCCAAAGACAGGAACCAGGAACCAAAAGCTTGAAAGACCAAAAATCTTCGAGCCTCAAAAGTTTTGGAACCTTTACAAAATCTAAACTCTTACTACTTATACCACTAGCTATCTTGGGATCCTCAAAGGATTCAAGATGCAACAAGCTTTGGATAGTTAGGGTTAGGGTTTCACCCACTAAACCAACCAATATCAATTAGCAATTAATTCCAAGGGAGAAAACCAAGCAACCTAGACAAACAAATCTGAGAATTGATCTTCATCAATGAAAATCCCCTGATTTGTACCGAAGATCACACAAACACCATACTTATCAGTCTATTTGTACACCTACAACATGACTCGAGCACAAAACCACACTTCTCCTAGTACAAAAACATCATGCCAACGACCACAGAAACCCTCGGATCAGTCTGCAACAACTAGCACCACCAAACCAATCAAAATCGGTCGCTAAAACCATAAATTTTTAGTCCTTCTATTGCAGAGAAACCATTTAAAATTCAAATTCTTGGTGGCAACGGTCAGTTGGAAAACTTTAAAATGTGGCCGTCGATTATATCTCTTCCCAACAAATCAGGCAGTTCACAAAATTCCTCCAACAGCTGACAAAACATTTTAAAAAATGCTTTCCACATCATTAAACATTTGAACCAATCAAAACAAAGCATGTCAGCAATGAAAAGGCACCACATAGCATATTGGACCCACACTTCATAAGGTTTTAATCAAACGGTTGGCGCATAATCTCATAGCCCTGACAGACTTCATGAGATCATATGCCGTCTGTTAGACCTTCCATCTTGGCATCCTTTGAATCTTCCAGGCCCACTGACGTGTCTTCACTTCCTTTCCAGCTCAACCAATCAGAATGCAACACATCAGCAACAAGTCACGAGATGATCCTACTTGCCCTTGGCTAAGCCTTAACCCTTTGCACATTTGGCGAATATGCGACTGCAGGAAATTCCAAGTCTCTTAATACTTTATCTTAACCTTGTTTTGGTCAAGCAATTTAGTGAACAAAGCTTTTTGCTAAATCGCTGAGTTTTTATTTAACCCTGGGTTACATTCTGCAAATACAAAAACCTTCATTTGCCAGTTTGCAAGACCCTTTTCTTAACCTACCTTAGGAAACATTTGGCGAATCAGCAACCAAAGACAATTGCATGTTAGCTTAATACATTAGGGTTTCACTAATTTATTTGGAGATTCAGCGAATAGACCATTGGCGTATTTGCTAAAAGGACTTAGAATCCCACCAAACACCTCATGAATGAGCAAACACATAGAAAAATATCAGTGCTGCTAAACACATTTATCTAGACTACTAGAAACCTTAGACCCCACCTGGGCCCACCTACAAACTACCACATGTCATTATATCATTTGCTATCTCCGCCCTGTCACCTTTGACAGGACCCACCTGCTAAGAAATAAGATCAATGACTATCGTAAGTTCACATAGAGCTAAAAGATTCTATGTGAACAT
The DNA here is from genome assembly GCA_027943335.1 of Chamaecyparis obtusa. Lineage (NCBI taxonomy): Eukaryota > Viridiplantae > Streptophyta > Pinopsida > Cupressales > Cupressaceae > Chamaecyparis > Chamaecyparis obtusa. The sequence goes on along the minus strand of BSBK01008093.1, from coordinate 614,926 downwards.
TATACAACTGTTAGATCAAATCTTTGATACCACTCTATAGATTCTGTGACACATGACCCTTTAACACATTCCAACACATCACCTCGTGGACCAATGAAAAGACACCAACTGCGCACACCTGGCAGTGGACCCACTTGAAATAAAAGGTTACATGATAAAGTAGAATGGACGGCCATCATAAGTTCACAAGCATCTGACACATTCAATAAGAACTTACGCCCATCGTCAATTCTCTGCAAATGTTAGGACCCACTGACAAGCCAGAAACTAAGGTCCTACTGACACCCACCAAGTCATAACATATGCCAACCAATAAAAGACTGCCAACTGTGCTGACCTGTCGGAAGGTCCCACTTCTTTGAAATGCCTTATCATAGGAAAGATCAATGACCAGCATAAGATCGCAATCCTCTAACACATCTCTTGCAAGCTTACACCAATCGTTAGATCCAAATGTTGTTAGAAGACTGGGCCCAGGAAAGACTTAAGTTGAAACATAGAAAATATTAAAGCTAGACTTAGGAAATATTAAAGCTGACTGTCTTAGGGAAATATTTCACTGGGCACATGAAAACTTAGGAAAAATTAAAGCCCACCGGGGAGAAAGGAATTTAGGAAAAATTAAAGCTGGACCCTCCGTGGGGAAATAAAACAATTTAAGCACATGCATTTAGGAAACTTTAAGTGGCCCAAAAAAGTAACATGAAATTAAAACTAGGTTAGGGCATACTTGGGGTTTTTTGAATGTAACGACTAGATTTTTGAAATATTACCAAGGGTTTTAGCCAGAAAATAGGGAAAAACAACTACAAAGACAAGAGGAAAATGGATATGACCATAAAAAATTTGCAGGTGCCAACTGTGGCTCTATCTAAGGATGTTGAAACACAAGTTTTAACAAGAACCATAGGACTCTAGGATGCAGACCAAAAACCGCTCCAACCTAAAATAGGGAAACAAACACACAACCTAAAGGGAAACAAACCTATACAAGATTTACAAAATATTTACACATGCATGAGAATCAAAACTTAACTGAAAAAGGGTTTCAAGAATTGCCCATGCATTGGCAATTCAAAGACTTCACCATCCATTTTCTTCAGCAAGTAGGAATCCTTCCCAAAGCTATCATGAATCACAAAAGGACCAAGCCATAGTGATTCAAATTTTTTATGCTTCCCTTTATCCTCTGCCCTCACATTCCATTGAAGTACCAAATCATTAGCTTTGAATTTCTTGGTAGTTTCTCTTTTGTCGAATAAGTACTTCATCTTCTGTTGCAACTTGATATTATTCCTTTGACTCTCTTTTCTCTACTCAACCAACTCTGTTAGATGCATTATTCTATTCTACATAGGCTCTATGATATCCAATTCTTCATCCTAAATAAACTGATAAAATGGAATCAGATTATTTATAGGTAGCCTTGACTACAAACCATATACAAGCTCAAAGGGGGACCTCCCAGTGGCTCTTTTCACTATAACCCTGTTTTCCCATAAAGCCAATCTCAACTTGGAATGCCAAGCTCTCTTATTCTTTTCAAGTATTTTCTTCAAGATTGTCAGGATACTTTTATTTCTAGATTCAGCCTGTCCATTTTCTTGAGGATGATAAGGAGATGAATAGGAAGTGATGATTCCATTTTCATTACAAAACTCCTTAAACTCATATGATCTAAAACACATTGCATTATCTATAATCAACTTCACAGGAACATCAAATCTGGTCAAAATATTGTCAAGTAAGAAATCAATCACCACTCTACTTGTTGCCCTCTTTGTAGGAATAGCTTCTATCCATTTTGTGAAATAGCCAATTGCAACAAGTATATAACTATGTCCTCCACTAGATTTCTCAGCAAACTCATCTATGAAATCCAAGCCCCACATGGCAAATGGTGCTTTAGCAACTATTGGGTTTAATGACAATGCTCCTGAGTACTTTAATTTTGAAGCAAACCTCTAACAAGCTTCACACCTTTTAACAAACTAAAATGAATCTTTAAACAATGTAGGCCAAAAATATCTAGCCCTTAAAATCTTGTGAGTAGTAGTCCTTGCTAAATAATGACCTCCACAAACACCAGCATGCATTTCATTTAAAACTTTCTCTGACTGATATCTGTCAAGACAAAACAACAAGACTCCATCTCTGTTTTTCCAATACAAGTCTCCTTGTATCAATGTATATTTCTAATCTTTCAATTTCAAGGATCTCTTATGGTTATCTATCATATGGTCTGGGCATCTATCATTCTTTATGAAATAGATGATATCAGCATACTCTAGTTGCAATTCAATACTTGTAATTGTCATACCTAGAGTTCCTTCATTATTTACTTGGACTAAGTCCATGTTTTCTTCAGTCATCAATTTTTCCAGACCTTGTCCTCTCACAAGCTTAGTGATATGGATTTCCAAATTGAATTCTTGAATTCTAGTAATCCACTTGCATCTCTTTCCAGTAACTTCAGACTGAGTGAGGACATCCTTTACTGCTGAATGTGGGACATATGAAACAACCTTTGCACACACCAAATAAGGCCTTAAAGATTTGACTAAGTTTACCAATGCACACACCTGCTTCTCCATCATCTCATAATTCAACTCAGCAGCTTGTAAGGATTTACTAAAAAATGCAATTGGATGTTCAAAACCCTCATTGTCCTTTTGCAATAAAACAACATCAATGGTGTGAAATGATGCAAAAGAGAACAATGAAAAAGGCTTGGTATAGTCAGGAGACCTAAGCACAAGTGCTTGTTGGACCACATCTTTAATTTTCTCAAATGCAGCCTAAGCCTCTACAGTCCAGTGAAACTTCACATCTCTTTTCAACAACTTTACTATAGGCTTGACAATTTCAGAAAAATTTGCAATGAATCTCCTAACAAAATTGATCTTTCCTAAAAATGACTGCACCCCCTTGAGATTTTTTGGTGTAGACACCTTCCTGATTGCTTCAACTCTCTCTGGATCAATTCTTATTCCATCTTTTGATACAATGTGTCCTAGAAGCTTTCCCTCTTTGACTATAAAATTACACTTCTTTGGATTCAAAGATACACCATACTCCAGAGCCTTGACAAAAATATTTTCTAGGTGTGAGCAATGGTCAACAACCAATTTTGAGTAGGCAGTTAGGTCATCTTGATATACAACCATAAACAAGTCTATGTACTCTTTGAAAGCAACGTCCATGGCTCTTTGGAAAGTTTCTCCAGCATTTCTAAGACCAAATGGCATTTTGACATACACATAAGTTCCCCAAGGTGTTGTGAATGTAGTTTTGAATTGTTCAAATTCCATCACCAACACCTGGTTATATCTAGAGAAACCATCCATCATAGACAATAACTCACAACCAGTGACTTTGTGTAACATTGCCTCCATGTTAGGCAGTGAATAATTTTCCTTCAATGATGCAACATTCAAATTTCTAAAGTCCACACACAACCTAATGTCACCATTCTTCTTTCTAACTGGGACTAAATTAGATACCCAAGTTGAATGCCTTATAGGTTGAATTATTCTTGCATCACTCAACTTGACTAGCTCCTGCTACATCCTAGGAGCCAATAATGGATTAATGGGCCTCTACTTCTGTCTAAATGGTTTGACATCTTGCTTTAATGAGATCTCATGTTCAAAAAGGTCCTCTTTATAGGCTTTTAGGTCATCATAAGACCATGCAAACACATGCTTGTACCTCCTCAACAAATTTATCAAATTATCCTTCAATTGAGGGGCTAATCCTTTTCCAATATAGACCATTTAAAGTGCATTATGTGACCCCAAATTCACTTCCTCTAGCTCTTCTACATTAGCATTACTTATCTTTGACATATGATCATTTTGGCTGCTATACAATTCTTTTAACTCAGTTAAGCCTTTAGGGATATTATTTGAACTCAACTGGATCACTTCATTTCCCATGACCATGTCCTTGCCTTCAATTTCCTCAACCAAAGTGTTGTAGTCTATAGGTTGATCCTCATATAGGTCAAGACATTGAATAAATTTTAGAATGTCATGATCATCCTCAAAGACCTGCCAATTGTAAATATTGTTTGGAAAAACCGACCTACTTTTTACTTCAAGAATTGACACCCCAAACAAAGTTGAATCATCTCTTTTTAAAGCAACATTTGCTAAAAAGTCTGCCATAATGTTTTTAGATCTTTCTACCCAGCATATATTGAAAGTATCAAACATTTCAATCTGATCCCATATTAGATGCTTATACAACCTCAATCTATCATTTTTAGTAGCATATTTAGACCGAACTTGTGCCACCACAAGCTCAGAATCACCAAAGACCTTTAAACATTTTATCCCATGTTTGATAGCAATATTCAATCCCAAAGACAATGCTTCATATTCAGCAGTATTGTTTGTGCATTGAAAAGTCAATGAGAATGAATACTTAAAAGTAGTACCTGATGGAGATATGAATAAGACTCCAGCTCTTGAGCCTTCTTTTGAGCATGCTCCATCAAAATACATCTACCACAATCTATCTTGTTGTTTCTTTAATTCTGCAACCAGTGGATCTACCTCTTCCATTGGTGGGATAGTCTCTTCTAATTTGAAATTCTCCATGTCAACATCCACACAACAATTTAAATGATCATCATTTATTTCAATCATATGTGGAGTTATACCTTCTCTGGATACTTTCACATTGTCACCATCAATATTGAAAGTTGCAAAGGAAAAATCACACTGAATACTGCCTCCCATCTAAGCACTCCACTTCCTTGACAACAACATCCCATAATGAGGGGGAATATCTACCACCAGAACACTCATTGTTAGCAACTTGTCAAGGAAGGCTATCAACCTGTAAGGAAGTGCTTTTATAGTACCAATAACAAGGACCTCTCTTGAATCCATAGCCTAGAATCTTCCATGAGGTGTATCTACTTTCAAACCCAAGGATCTCATTATTTCTACCGGCATAACAGTATTAGAGGCTCCTGAATCAATCATACAATTTCTTAACAACTTTCCATTTACTATTAGGGACAAAAAGAAAGGATCAACTGATCTTGACACAACATTTGCTGCATTAGTATCCAAATAAATCTAAGGAATCTCAGAGATGATCTCCCCACACTATTTCTCAATTGAATCACTTGCTACTGCAACTATTTCATCAGCCTTGGTGGAACTTTGGGTATCAGAAGAAAAGGCTCCTTTTACCCTACTCAAAGCCTTAACTTTATGCTCCTCTATCCTCATCATTTCTAATAAGGGGACCTTGACAGTGATTTGTGACAACAATTTTCTCATGTCAATGGGAACATATTTGGGGTCAACTACATCTGGTTTAGTGATAGTAGCCTCCTCATTTTCTTCATTTGTAACCAGATGAGGACTATCTTTGCTCTGACTCTTTACTTCCTTTTGCAAAGAGTGTACAGTATCAACGAGAGGCTTGGTTTTTACTTTGTAAGCAACTATTGGCTTACTGAAAATAACATTTTTCTTTATTTTGTTTTTGTCAGCAATTTCAGTAACCTTTTTCTTATTTTGGGCTTGTTTTTCATCCCTTTCTATTTTCTTGATGAAAATTCTAGCAGGCCTACCACTTGGACTACCTACCACCCTATTTCTCAATTTGTAATTGCTTTTAACTTGAGACACCATGTCCACTGTAATTTGTGCAATTTCTTCATCAGAAGGTCTCCTCAACACTACCGATTCATCATGTCTTAAAGTGTTGCACTGGATTTTGTCCAAGTGATCATCTTCCTCATCAGAAAACACTTGTTGATGGTAAACCTCATTTCTAACTTGGGAACTCCCAACATCTTGGTTTTCATCTTCATCTGTAGAGTCTAACTCATCATACATGTATGAAGAGGTCATACCACATCCTTGATCATCATAAGTATCATCATTGTTGTTGCCTTGATCTTCATCTACAACAACACTTTGAGCAATAGCACAATAATAGGGATCATGAGGTGATTGGAAAACAACACACCATGGAACATCATCATTCATATTCACTATATTTTTGTGCAAGGGGTCAGGGGTCTTGTCATTTGGTTTGTCCTTTCTTTCAGGGAGCATTGGCTTCCCATCTTTCCACTGAGTATTATAGGGATAGTTTTGTATTCTTGGAAACTTATTAAAGTTATTGAAAGATGGCCTGTCATTTCCTTGCACTCTACTATTTCTTACTTCACCAGGCTTTAAATCCTTTATTGCTTTTAGGATTTGCTTCAAACTATCATCATCTTTTGGCTTTGCATCAGGTTTCCCTAGCTCCCTTCTATTTGAGACTAAAGGCTAACAATCCTCTCTCCTTCCCAACTTCCCTGATATCATTCTATTGCTCTCTATATTGATGGCCAACTTATAAGCCTTGGAAAGATTCCTAGGGTTCTTATCTCCCAAAAGATATCCCATTTTTGAATCAAAAGAATTCAAGTATGTGATAAGACATACTCTATCATCCAATCTGATAACCTACAACAATTAATGCATAGCTTTCTGAAATCTAACATTGAACTCAACAAAACCCTCTTTTGAATTCTTCTTGATGTTGTTAAACTCATTAAGCATGAAGCCTTCATTAGTTTTATTGCCATACTATTCCTTGAAAGCCTACCTAAATTGATTCCATGAACATATGCTGGCATGAGGTAAATTTCTAAACCAATCCCTAGCATCTTTAGTCAGAGACTGAACAAAAAGCTTCATGATGACATCATCAGGTTCAATATTGTAGTCATCTATTACATCAATAAAACTTTTCAAATGTTCTTCACAAGTAACTACATTGCTTCCAGTGAATTTTGGGAGCTTCTTCCTAATTTCATCAGGGATGGGATTTGGATAACCAGGAATCCCAATAAGAACCAATTGTTTATGCCTCTCATGAATGGGACCTACTTGAGATGGGTCACCACCTAAAGATGCATATGTTTGAGTATTAGAAATATTAGAAATCTTAGGCATATCTGAAGTTGTAGAAGTATTCAACACATTTTCTCCTTGTGCTTGAGAAGTGGAAAGGGTGTTAGCATGTCCAGAAGATTGTTTTAGGAAATCAATCTTCCTCTTCATTTTAGCAGTAGTGGCTTCAAGCTCTGCCTTTTCTAACTCTTTGGCCAACAATTCTTGCTTTCTTTTTTCTTCTTCTAGGTCAGCATGTAACCTTGTTGCTTGATCCATGGACTTCTTTGCATGATTTGGTTCATTTATTGAAACTCCTACAGCCTTTTGTTTACCTTTTTCCCTAGGATTTCTCACTTCATAAACTTGCTGGACAATAGGTTGATCTTCTACTTGTTCTATCACATGATCCTGATTCATGGCCTCAAGATCCAAAAATTGTTTCTTCAATTGCTCTGCTCTAATCATAGCATGTCTAATCTTTTCCTCCTTTTGCTTGTCTCTTTTTTGTCTTAAATGGATCTATTCTTGGACTATCCTCTCTAACTCATAGACTTCTTCAAAAATTTCTTCTGATTCAGGGAGAGTAGTCTCAGATTCAACATCTCCTACTTGAACTTGGTCCTCATATTGGTTCGAGCCCCAATCAACAGCCTCCTCATATTTAGAGGTATTTCCTTCTTAATTCATCTGAATAGGTTGGATTTTTTCATCTTGTCTTGCATTCTCTCTATGTTTCTGAGTATGAAACATACTCCTATTCTTTCTTCCTCTCTTTGTCTGACTAGGCCTAGAAGTACTTGGAAGACCTTCTCCCAATCTGTCCTTAGGAAGCTTATTTCTCTGAGACCTAGTACCTCTATAATTCATCTTGTGAATGATTTCCTAACCAGTACTGCTGCAAAGATTGTTAGAGTCACCACCCAAAAATTTGGAAATTTTTCTTTAAAATATAGACACCAATGGTAACCAACTGGTTTGTATAGGGTAGGAGCCCTGGCTCAACTAAACCCTATAACTCAGCAAAATATTTCTTACAACTCCCCAACAGAGTCGCCAGTCTATTAGGGATTTATCTTGTGGGTCAAACTTGACAAGGACATTGGCTTGATTCTCAATAAATAAGTTTCCAAGTTTGCAAGAAAAGCCTAATTGATGAGGATTGGATAAGACCCTCCTTCTGCTTTGAGCTCCACAAGACTCAGGCAGGTATTGCCTACAAATAGGTTACTATCTTTCAAATAAACTATGGATTGGTGGATTAGGTCTTCATTGTCATGCTATTTAGTTCATTAGAGGTACTTTTATGGAAGATAATTCTAAAGACAACTGAGAACAACCTATTGCAGAATGTGATTAATGAAACTCCTAGTATGATAACATGAACAATGGCATAAGGGTGATGAGTCCTTCTTCTTTTTATGAGTAAAACTCAAGGAAGGCTAACCTCTGATTCACTCCTAAAGGAATCAACAACTATGGACTGTAAAACATTAGGGACAGTCCTATTTTAGGTACATGAACATGAAATGAAATGGTATTGGTAATGATGAATTTTGTGTTTGATGACTGAAAGGTGTTTGAATAGCAGAGATCAGACCAATGCCTAATCCTTTGGGAAAAGGAGTCTAACATAAATCAATAGGAGAATTTCAAGGAAATATAGTGATATGCCTTACAAACCACATACAATTTAGATAGAGTGCCTTACAAACCATCTTCTCAATCTAGGTTTGCTACCATCAAGATCTCCACAAATGTGTTTATTCCCTCAAGTTGCACATGAGGATTTAATCCTTTCCTTGAAAGAAACTTATGCAATAATTAGATAGCTGCCTTACAACTAGTATGTTCTATATGCCTTACAAATAAAAACACACAAGAATAAACAAAAAGCCAAGAGACAATAACAGAACCAAGGTAGAAATTGTATTGTATTTCATGAAAGTGTATCAATACATACAAATAAACTCTTTACTCAAAATCACAGGATCAATAATCTACTCTGCAAAGTTCATATTATTAGCATTCAACCATCAAGAATATGGAACCAGAGAATAGAACCCCTTGGATTGCCAAAGACTGGAACCAGGAACCAAAAGCCTGAAAGACCAAAAATCTCCAAGCCTCAAAAGTTTTGGAACCTTTACAAAATCTAAACTCTTACTACTTATACCACTAGCTATCTTGGGATCCTCAAATGATTCAGGATGCAACAAGATTTGGATAGCTAGGGTTAGGGTTTCACCCACTAAACCAGCCAATATCAATCAACAATTAATTCCAGGGGAGAAAACCAAGCAACCTGGACAAACAGATCCAAGAATTGATCTTCATCAATGAAAATATCCTGATATGTACCAAAGATCACACAAACACCATACTTATCAGTCTATTTGTACACCTACAAACACACCTCGAGCACAAAACCACACTTCTCCTAGTACAAAAACATCATGCCACCATCCACAAAAACCCTCAGATTAGTCTACAACAACCAGTGTCACCAAACCAATTGAAATCAACCGCTAAAACCATAAATTTTTAGTCCTTTTGTCATAGAGAAAACATTTAAAATTCAAATTCTTGGTGGCAATGGTCAGTCGGCAAAATTTAAAATGTGGCCGTCGATTAGATCTATTCTTGGCAGATCGGGTGGTTCACAAAATTCCTCCAACAGCTGACAAAACCCTTTGAAAAATGTTTTCCACATCATTAAACCTTTGAACCAATCAAAATAGAGCATGTCAGCGATGAAAAGGCACCATGTAGCATACTAGACCCACACTTCATAAGGTTTTAATCGAACGGTTTGTGCATAATCTCATAGCCTTGACAGACTTCATGATATCATATGCCATCCATTAGATCTTCCATCTCGGCATCCTTTGAATCTTCTGGGCCCACTGACATGTCTTCACTTCCTTTCTAGCTCAACCAATCAGAACACAACACATCAGCAACAAGTCACCAGACGGTCCCACTTGCCCTCGGCTAAACCTTAACCCTTTGCACATTCATCAAATACGTAATTGTAGGAAATTCCAAGTCACTTAATACTTTATCTTAACCTCGGTCTGGTCAAGTGATTCAGTGAACAAAGCTTTTCGCTGAATCACTGAGTTTTTATTTAACCTTGGGTTACATTCCATGAATACAAAAACCTTCATTCACCAGTTCACAAGACCCTTTTCTTAACCTACCTCAGGAAACATTTGACGAATCAGCGACTGAAGACAATCGCATGTTAGCTTAATACATTAGGGTTTCACTAATTTATCTGGAGATTCAGGGAATAGACCATTCACGTATTTGGCAAAAGGACTTAGAATCCTACCAAACACCTCATGAATGAGTGAACACATAGAAAAATATCAGTGCCGCTAAACACATTTATTCGGACTGCCAAAAACCTTAGACCCCACCTGGGCCCACTTGCAAACTGCCAGATGTCATTATATCATTTTCTATCTCCACCTAGTCACCTTTGATAGGACCCACCTACTAAGAAATAAGATCAATAGCTGTCATAATTTTGCATAGAGCTAAAAGATTCTATGTGAACATCAAACAACCGTTAGATCAAATCTTTGATATCACTCTGTAGATTCTCTAACACAGGACCCTCTGACACATTCCAACACATCACCTCATGGACCAATGAAAAGATGCCAACTATGCACACCTGGTAGTGGACCCACTTGAAATAAAAGGTTATGTCATAAAGCAGAATGGATGGCCGTCTTAAGTTCGCATGCATCTAAGACATTCGATAAGAACTTACGCCCACCATTGATTCTCTTTAGATGTCAGGACCCACTAACAAGCCAAAAACTAAGGTCCCACTGACACCCACCAAGTCATATCATATGCCAACCAATAAAAGGCTGCCAACTGTGCTGACCTGTCGGAAGGTCCCACTTCTTTGAAACACCTCATCATAGGAAAGATCAACGGCCAACATAAGATTGCAGGCCTCTAACACATCTGTTGCGAGCTTACACCAACTGTTAGATCCAAATGCTATTAGAAGACTGGGCCCAGGAAATACATAAGCCGAAACATAGAAAATATTAAAGCTAGACTTAGGAAATATTAAAGCTGATCGACTTAGGGAAATATTTCATTGGGCACATGAAAACTTAGGAAAAATTAAAGCCCACCGGGGAGAAAGGAACTTAGGAAAAATTAAATCTGAACCCTCCACGGGGAAATAAAACAATTTAAGCACATGTGTTTAGGAAACTTTAAGTGGCCCAAAAAAGTAACATGAAATTAGAACCAGGTTAGGGCATACTTGGGGTTTTTTGAATGTAACAGCTATATTTTTGAAATATTACCAAGGGTTTTAGCTAGAAAATAGGGAAAAACAATTGCAGAGACCAGAGGAAAATGGATATGACCATAAAAATTTTGTAGGTGCCAACAAGCACAATTAGGGTTATATCTTGGAACGTTAGAGGCATTAATGCTTCTAACAAATCCCATCTCATTAGGGATCAAATCCTACTGAGTGGGGCTAATATAGTTCTATTACAAGAAACTAAGCTATTCCCCTCAACTTCTTAGTGGACAAGACTATTCTAATCTGAGAGAGGTCATCCTCAATCTAAATAATTGAGCAATGAGGGATTGCCAAGACACCTTCTATTGACTCAGTAAATCCCTTCTTTCCCTCCAAAAGAACCTCAAAATCAGACACCTCCTAATGAGCAATGTCATCAAACTTACTATCTGTAACTTGAAGTACCATAGTATCAACAAAATGATCAAGTTTAGCCTCAGTGAGACCTTTAGCATGTAGGTTTCACTACCATTCCTGATTTGGTTCTACTCCAATCAATATTTCTAACTCTTGAGACCTACTTGGATTCTCCTCCTCATACCCCAAAACTCCCATCTCAAGTTTAGGTATTCCGAATTGATCTTCAGTAGATGGAACACCCTAGACATGTGTTACAATAGCATCAAGATCATTAATCTCCTTATGAGCTTTTCTTTCACTCATTATGGAGAAAATGGGTTTTCATAGGAAATGGGTTAAATGGGTGATATCATGTATAACAGGAGCAACATTTTCGGTACTCGTTAAGGGTACCTCATGTAGCTATTTTTCATCTTCTCAAGGGGTAAGGCAAGGAGACTCATTATCTCCCTTTCTCTTTATTATTATGGTGGAAGGTTTCAGTAGATTGATCAGCCACAAAAGAAACTTGGGAGTGTGGGAAGGCATATGTATTAGAAAGTCTTAGCTAGTTGTATCACATACTTTGTTTGCAAAAGATTCACTTCTCTTCAGAAAGGGTTGTATTCATGAGGCAAAGACAATCATTGAAACTTTGGATCAGTATTGTTTGGCATTAGGACAAAAGATAAATAATAAGAAATCAAAGATATTCTTCTTCAATATGCCCTCCATAGCAAAGAAATTTATCAAAAATCTGCTCGGTTTTGAGGTTGCTGATACACCATGCAAGTATATAGGTGTTCCTTTCTTCCAAGGGAATTATAAGACAATTTTATAGGTCAATATTCTACAAACAATAAAGCATAGAATTACCTCTTGGAAGGAAAGGTGGCTCTCACTAGCTGGGAGGATACTTTTAGGTAAAAAAATCCTTAGTTCAATTCCTAATTACATTATGACTGTCCTTCTTGCCCCTAAAGGGGTTATGGCCAATATTACCAAATTCCTTTAAGATTTTATCTGGAAAGGCAATTTGGATGACAAGCAGAAAATCCCTCTCATCTCTTGGGATATGTGTTGTCTTTCGAAGGGGTGTGAAGGTGTGGGCCTTCATAGGTTATATGAAAGAAACCTAAGCCTTGGGGAAAAACTTTCATTGAAAATATATGAGAATCCATCCTCATTATGGGCTAGAATTATTCAGCTTAAATATCTTGATTCAAAAGATCCAGAAAGGATTTTCACCATAAAAAATCCCCCCAGGGGCTCAGTTATGTGGAATTTTGTCACTAAAAGCAAGGCTATTATTCTGTCCCCTCTCTCATGGGTTGTCAACTAGGGGGATAAGGCCCTCTTCTGGGTAGACTCATGGAATGGATATGCTCCAATTTGCAACTCCTTTAATTTAACTGAGGCATGATCATTTTTGGAATAGGTTTGGGCTACCAAGGTTAAAGACTACTTAGTTATTGGTTCAGCTAGATCAGAAGGATTCACCAAATGGAAAGATTTCTCTTCTCTACCATTGTCTCAATAGGAAAAGATAGAATTGAAAAAAATGTTGGATCACTACCCTATATGTTATAAAGAGGAGGGAGACAAGTTGATTTGGGTGGTAATTAAGGATGATAAATACTCAATGAAGGAGGGATATGTATCCATTACAAAGGGTGGCAATATGAAGGCGAGTTCGCTATTCAAGTTCTGTAAGCATGACATTGTCCTTCCAAAAGTAGGGGTATTTTTATGGCTGGCACTTCATGATAGAATTTTGACTAGTTTTTAATTGAAAAGGTTGGAAATCGCACATCACTTTATGTGCATGCTTTGTAAGGAGGAAATTGAAGATACAAATCATTTTCTATTAAATTACTCCTTCTCTCAAACAGTTTGGAAATGGGCATTGAATAGACTTAATTGGAAAGGGCCATTGCCAATGTCGTTATATCTGCTACTAGAGAAATAGCCTCTGATGTATAAGGATTCTCTCTTCATAGCTATATGGAGGGTTATACCTACTGTAGTATCCTGAAGTCTATGGTGGGAAAGAAACAAGAGGATTTTCAGGGGGGTTTCTTCTTCAGTTGAGAATGTTTGTGAGATAGTGGATAAATCCATTTCAAAAATGGTGAATGCATATGTGATGAGAGCTAAAACACTCTCCTCCTCTTTCTCATCATAGGATAATCAAATTCTTAATAAATGGAATCAAATCTCAATCCCATTCAAAGGGATCTTGGTAGGGAAAGCCTTGAAACAAGATATGCACAATGATTGTAAGTGGATTCCTCTAGAATCGGGGTTTGTCAAATTAAACTTTGATGGGGCTTCCAAAGGTAACCTAGGAAGATCAGGTGCAGGAAGCGTTCTAAGAGAAATGAATAAGAATATTCTCAATGATGCTTTTTGTAGGCTGCCTGATGGTACCAATAATTTGGCTGAAGCATGGGCCTTCAAACATGGTTTTTTTCCAGCTGTTGAGTTGGGAATTAAGAAAATTCATATTGAGGGTGACTCCCAGATGTATCATCTTAAAATGGAAGCACTTCCATGATAAGAGAATTTAGCCCTCTGAGTAAGTGGTCTAGGGTCATGTTAAGCACCTTGATCATGTCTTTGCATGTATTTGGCTTTCTCCCCACTTTCCACTTCTTTTCTGCTTTGTTATAGGTGAAATTAGGGTTAGGATCTCGAGGATTCTCCTTAATTTCCCTCTTCCATGGCTCTATTTTCTAGGTAGGACTTAGAAATAGGTCCTCCTAGCCTTCATCATAGTCATCATAGGATTTTATGCCTATCCCTAGCATTTTGTCTCTTTCTAGTATCATTTCTAGGTCTCCAAGCATCCCCGGGACCTCCTGTCCTGATTCTGGCTAGATCTGGGCCCACAGGGTCAGAATCGAGGTTGATCCTAACTAGGTTAGGATTGAGGTTGATCCTAACTAGGTTAGGATCAAGGTTGATCTTTACTAGGTCAAGATCAAGCTAGATCCTGAATAGGCCAGTTACAAGCTCGATGTTGCCCCCTCTTTCAAATTTCCAAATTCCTTGATTTTTGGGTATTGGGTTTTGGGGATATTTGTTTTCCCGCCTTTGAGTTGGCCATTTTGGGTTTTGGAATGGTAAATCCTTAAATTTCATTTAATCTAGGTATATTTTCTAAAGGTTAGGACCTAATTGGAATTTAATTTTCCAAGGTGGCCCCTCTAGAGGATTGTGCCCTAGTTCATTATAAAAGGAGGCCTTCCTCTCTCATTTTCACAACCATTATCCATTATAAAGTTTCCAAAAAATATCTCAATCTCTCAAGTGCAATTATTCAAGCATT